>SMLS01073306.1:0-43496 GCA_004785975.1 Popillia japonica | reverse complement strand
TTAGTGCCAGTGTTAGTGTGGTGTTGGTCTCGACATTTTCGATAAGATTCATCTAGAAGCTACAGTTCTAGTACCAGGCTTTTTCCCCAACGCTTTCTTCCCCCCACTTTTCAAGCTCTTTTGAAAGCTACTCGTATTGTCCTTGGGTTGAAGTGCATCACCAATTACTCTTATCTTGAGCTTTTCATACATCTTGGTATTCTAGTCATGCAAATACACTATTAATTAATACTGCATGTTGATTCTGTAGAATTATGAACAGTTTACGTCATATGTAGGAGAGACAAATTCTTCGTGTATTAAAAATATTAAAAGCGATATATGTGTGTAGCTTAGTGGATTACTTGGAAATATGCTCAAGTATCGTTAACATCGTTAATGTTTCCCTGTGCTAGTAGTATCCATTTAAGTATGCTTCAGCAAGTATAATGTTAACAGCATGCGATAAATTCGCCTTTCCCTCAAAGCTCCGAGTAACTGATTGATGCTAATACCTTTCGTGCACAGTGCTTACGTACTTATAGGTCTTTATATAGAAACGGCAGCGACAGTACTCGATTTCCATCCAGCGTAAATCGCTAACATCGTGTATCCTCTCATGTACCGCGCTCGCAGATACATATTGCGAATGGTTTCTTGTTCCGTGCATTGTCAACCGCTGGATCGTTGTTGCATGTTTATGTGTATTTATAATAGTTGTATTATATGAATCCTTTTACGGAGATAAAACGTGTGTAAACTAATTCTATTACCTGTATGTCGGGCCATTCCATTTACATAATGCTTTCATTACCACCTCGTGGCACCTCGTTGACCCTAAGTTATTAACATATGGCCATACACCATAGCCGAACGAATCCCATTTCAAAACACGCCCTTTTTTAAAACACACTTCACTTATCCGTACCTACACATATACATACATACACATCCAGCGACTATTATTTATTCTCTTAAACGATGGAGCATTGCGTTCAAGTGAAGCGAAAGCCGTAAATGTATTTAGCCGGGTATGTCTTTTTCATTCTTCTTCGCTTTAAACCTTTGTACGATGACTTTGTAATTTATTTGTTTTGTATTGATGTATCAGAAAATAACGACACTGGTGCTATAACTTCTTCAGAGGCAAAGTTCTATAACATAAAGGAATTAGACATAAAAACCTTATCTTCATTGTATGTACTTAATGTAATTAATTATTGACTTGTTTGTTTTGCGTACCCATCGAAAAAATAAAAGTGAAGTAAAGCTATGCGATAAAATTTTGTGTTCGGTTGGGTAAAATACCAGCTGAAACTTTTGAAATCATTAACACTGCATATCCAGATCATAGCTTATCACAATGTAGAGTGTGTGAGGGCATAAGGAGTTTAAAAGCGGTTGTGAATCAGTTGAAGATGAATCTGCTCCCGGTCCGCCAAAAATTGCGCGAATTGACACAAAAATTTGAAGAAATTAACGATAAGGCAATATTAGCGCGAAAAACAGTTCACAATACAGGGTGTCAAATGAATAGTCTCGGAAAAATAAACAATATGTTGAATCCGGGACTGGCACGCGTGTACAAGAAAAAAAGGGGCGTTGCAAAAGCTTCTAATAGACATAAACAGATATTTTTTATCCAGTCGAATGATATGTAAATAAATGCTTATTGTACTCTATGAATGCATTTGTTTACGTAGCAACTTTGCTGCTCTATGAATTGTACATGTGGTCTTGTCACAAATATTCTATTTATAACAAGGTCACACATTTACTATAGATTTTATTAATTTCGACTTGTCTTTCTTGTATGAATCAGGTGTTTTTGTTTTTCTTTTGATTACAGAAACTTTCAACATCAAAGCACAACGACATATTATTAGCTAATGATCTGGTAATTAATAATTTACTATTTTAAATTCGTGGGAGTCTTGAAGAGGACTATTTGATGAGAAACAGGGCAAAAAGTTAGAGCAGTAATGTCCGCAATTACTACCACAAAGTTCGGATGCACGCTTCTTTTCGGCGGCAAAACTTATCATAAGCTGGGCCCCTGTGACAACACAGTCTCGAAGAGCCTCGATGTCTAAAATTTCCCGTCGACGGTCATAAACAGAATTTTTTATGTATCCTCACAGGAAAAAGTCCAACAGATTCAAATCGGGACTTCGTGTTGGCCGCAGAATCGTTCCTTGTCGGCCTATCCAATGTGCAAATGTCTGGTCTAAATGTTCCCATACAAGTCGGGCAACATGTGTAGGTGCCCCATCGTGCATGAACTACATTTGCCGTCATACATATAGTCGTATGTCATCCAAGTAATCGGGTAACGTATTTTGCAGACAATTTAAATGATCTACCGCATTTAATTTTTCGGGGAGTACATGTGGCCCAAATAAATGATCGCTCAGTATTCCGACGCATACATGTCTTGATGTCCTATGCTGGGATGAACTCTGATGGATATCTTGTGGGTTTTTATCGGCTCACTGATAAATATTATGGTAATTCAGCACACCATTTTTTGTGAAGCAGTATTCATCGGTAAACAGGATCACGGATCCAAGATTTGGCAGACGAGTTTCTGTTTGACGAAACCATTCAGAACAGGTAACCCGTTGAGGAAAATCATTGTTTGATGACGTTAGGTTTTCTGTACGTAATACGGGTGCAATAAAAGATTTTATCCTGTCTCTCCGTAGATTAAAATTATATCCATGTACTCAGTATTCGTATAACTTGCCATGATGTACACATACGACAACGAATGCCTATGAATGACTCAACGTTCTGCCTGTGTTGCCCATCCATTTATGCGTTGGACTCGAACAACAGAGCCGGACTGAGATTGAAAAGTATTTTCTCGTTATTGCGTGGACATAATGTATTCATTTTTTTGAATTTAGGTTTTCATGTCATTAGGTTCAACCTCTTTTATTTTCATAAACTATTCAGTAAACACCCTGTATAAATAAAAACTAAACTATAACTAAAAATAGAATTTGATGTTCCTCAGCCAAGTCCTTGCTTTACCGGCATACAGGTATAGACTGCTCAGACCCCTTCTCAGAGTGTCGGGCATTTTTCTATGATATGGATCGTCGTCTGTAGTGCCCCTAATCTACCTTAGCCAGTTCAGAATCGGTTTAACGTTGTCCACTCTTTTCTGGGCAGACCTGTTCCAGTACCTTCAATTGACAAGGCTGTTTTGGGAATACGATTAGCGTTCCATCTTCGCCTTCTTCCTTATTGATGTCAAAAACCTTGTCTGTCAGTGCTATATCTCTGGTCCAAAAAAGGTTTCCGAATGTGAGCCTCTTACTCGAGATGTATGAGTTGTTATACTCCTGTAGAGTAGCTGCATCTCTTCTCAAATCACGGGACTAAATGTTATATAATACGTGGAGCCACTTTGTATTTGTGGATTTTAATGATGTAGCACAGTACCTATTCCGCCGTTGAGAACACTAAGCCCAGTGTCGATACCTGCAGTACAGCTGCCGACGCTCCCCATGATGTTCCTATTAATTTGTTGCCGAGGTTCACACGTGCACTGTTTTTAGGAGCTACTTTAGTGAGGTGTATTCTATAAGTAACCGTTCGATCGAGCGTGACGCTTAAGTATGTAGGGTATTTCTCGAATTTCACTTGGACACCACAAAATGTTGTACTGTATTTGTGTAGATGCCTGTTGGTTATCAAAGTGAGAGCATGTGAAGACCGTTTTGTTCGTGTTTGATTTCAACCTCCAGGAGTTGGAGTATGTAGTAGTGTACTGGAGCTTTTGAAGACCATTATTCAAAACCCGTTTTTTGATATTTTCTACCTGATGGTTAATCCAAAGTAATGACCAATGAACTAAAAGCGAATCGATTGACAATTTGTCAGCAGTAGAAAAAGCGACTGCAACTTCAACAAAAGTTAGTTTTATCATTACGATTCTGAATTGAAGGCAACCCAAGATCGCAGGAGACCAATACCGTCGGTAAAGTGATGTAGCTGACATTTTTTGATAAATGTTGCGTTATTTGTGACCCACTCTGTACGCAGAGGACATACATTCACTGAGGAGTACTATTCTAAGGTACCTAGAGAATCCTTAAACGCAAAATCAAAAAAAAAACAGGCGCTGGATGCTATATCACGATAATGCTCCAGCTCACAAATCACCGATTTGTCAACCAAAAAGCGAAGAATTAGGTCTAGAAATTATGGTTGACTCCCCTACTTTCCCAACCATGCTCCAAGAATTGAGAAGTTGAAGATTTCAGTCGGATTTAGAGCTCAATAACGCTGTGATGATTATACTAAACAGATTATCAGAAAAATGTTTCTCAGAAGTTTATGACAAGTAAAGTTAAAGTGCAATAACATAACAAGCACTAAGACGGCAAAAATGTATCTTTTGATGGAACGTCGGATGGAGACGCAATATAATTTTTAATATATGCACTTTACGATGAATTTGACATCAGTATTATTCACTATATTTAAGTTTTTCGCAAGAAAAAAACTACTCAAATTTCTAATAAGGAAGCAAATTAATAGATGATCATAAATGTTGTCAAGTTTGTATTACACGCAGTGCAAATGACAAGTCAAGACAACATGAGGTATAAAATTTACGATTTTTTAAGGAGAACGCGAAACATTCATTCTACTTTATGTTTTACATGTCCCATAACTGGTTTCATATTGAAACATTAAATCATATCCGACATCAGTGGAGTATAAAGATCGTATAATAGCCATATATTCTTTTTGTCGAATACATACACGACACTTATTTAATCATAACACGCTCGCCCGTTTTGTTATGCTGTCATTTCATTGTTTTGTTAACCGACTAACAATTCATTGCTAAATCTACATATCTAAATGTATATTAAAATATAATTTATTGTCGATTTTTCATTGAAGACGTCCACGTAAAATACCATCACATATTCATAAAGCATTATTGCCGAAAAGGCTTATAATGCCCACATAACCTGACGTATAGTGCTTAAAAAGAAGTATATTTTGCTTTAGCTGCATGATTAATGTACTGCGGGACATTTAGAAAGTTACAGTGTACGATAAACAGATGCTCAGGAAGTTCAATTGTTATCTAAATACGTTCAAGATATCTAAAGAAAACAGCTAATATATTATCTGCCAGATGTAAAAAGTATTGTCTAAAATACTATGCCATCAGAATTTGTAAACATATTAAGGTATTTTTTTGGGTTGACGTATAGGTATTTCACTATAACACACTACTACTACGGATTAACCATATTTCTGTAGGAAGTTAAAATTTATGCTTTTATAAAATAATGTATATTTCTATATTTGCCAATAAATTATTACAAAATAGCATGTTTCTGACATATATTTTAATATAAATTTTATATTCACTTCTCGAATCTTCTTCAATATTCTGGAATACTCTGTACTTCATTTTGGACTTTTCAACATTGTCATAAACTTTACTACTCAACAGTGCCCAAAATTCCTGAATGGGGCGCGCCTGGAGTACGTTGATTGGCTTCCTCCGATACATCATTCACGTTATGTTCAGTTCTGAGTGTTACTAGCATAATGACATGAAGCGAGATCGAGCTAGAATATTACATCATCATTTGTATGATGAGTATCAATGAAATTTATCAATTTAGGTAGACATTTGCATATGTAGACGTTTGTATCCACAGCTTCAACTTTAACTCTCCCAATGTAAGGTCTTGAAGTTCCTCCTAGAGAAATATGGCACCAGACCGTAGTCGGTAAATTTCGCTTTCAGCTCAAATATTTTATGCTGTCAGGGAAATTTGCAATATTGGACGTGTAAAAGCCATCGTTACTCATTATTTCCGGATCCAATAAAATGTTGAGCATCTGGGAATTGCCTCTACTGTATTTGAGACATTTCTTCCGTCTGCGACATTATAATTCATGTTTAGTTAAAATTCTGCCAAAACTCAGTGTAGAGGAATTTGTTAATTACTAGGGGTCTTAAAACATAATGATGATAATATATAATGTCAGGCCAGGTTGGATACCTGCTATGGCACACTCAGGCGAAGCAATACAGCCTGTAGCCTGGGGCGAAAGAAGTATTTCCTAACTCCGAGGACATATAACTTCTAGAGACTGTAAATGTTTGAGAAACAGAAATTATTTGAGGTCTTCTTCTCCGAGACTTAAGACTTCATGACATAGGTGTACTGGACACTAAAAGAGAAAAGACGGGGGCATAGCTAGACCTGGCAGCAGTAACAAATCCAGACTTTTACGAAAAAAAAGGCTACATGGAAATGCCTCACAAACTGCATAGCTAAGACGGTGCAAATTTAGATTCCAACTATAGAAGAATGTAAATTAGATGAAGTATTTTAACCAGTCAATCACATGCAGAAGTCAACTACTTTTGGAGACATTAAAAGGTGTGACCCAGGAGAGAATCTACAAACCTTATTACAAACAAAATTGGGGCCACAATTAGAGATATGAAGAATTTGTTAACAAAGAGGAACCATATAGAATGTAAAGGGTTTTCCAATAAGAATGATATGATTTTGTAATGATGTAGTAACCATGGTACTAAAGTTATACCTGTCACTAGTTGTCATTTATGTTCACTTAACTCTAAAAATTGAGTATGGCTAAATACTCGCTCCAAGAGCGTTTGGTTATTGTACAAGGATTGAAGGTTGGAAATCGTCGTTCTTATGTGAAATGTGAATTTTACTCTTCACAATGTAAAAACACCAGTAAGACGCCCAAATACCAGAACTGTTGAGATTATTGTTGCTGTAAGAGCTAGTGTTGGAGAAGATCTAAATTTATCAATTCTTCGTCGTGCTCAAGAGTTAGGACTTAAAAAAAACAACTTGGCGAATTTTGCAAAAACTACTACTTGGAGTTTAGAACGACTTGAGAGGGATCGCAATTTTGTGGAAAAAAATATCTTTTTAGATGAAGTCCATTTTTGGTTAAGTGGTTAAGTAAATAAGCATAATTGCCGTTTTTGGTGTGAAAACAATACACAACAGATTCACGAGAAGCCTTAGCATCCCATGAAGATAACTGTATGTGGTTTATGATATGGTGGTATCGTTGGACCATTTTTTTCCGAAATAATAATAATAATAATAATAATATATTCTTAGTGCCAAGGTTGCAAAGATAGTAATAATAATAAAAATAACAATAAATAAAAAAAAATGCACCAGCAATCACAGGGTGAATTCCAGACAATCCCTGCTTTCAAATTAACCCTGGATATAGTAAGTTTCTACCATAGAATTTGCCTAAAACTACAATTCATCCAAAACATATGTATTGTTTGTAAATATTGTATGAAAATGATCTCATGAATAGTGAAGTCGTAAACTTTGGTGGGGAGATGAGACCTCTAAATCTCGTCGTCAGTGTATGTATATCACATCTGAAGCTGATTTTTTAATGAAGATAAGAAGGAGTTTTAAATAAAATAATTTTGTGAAATAAGGTTAGTGTTTGTAACTCCCTTCTGTTACGCATTTTGAGTCAGCCAACGTCCTTTAGTTTATGCGAAATATGCTGATACCGAAGATACAGCGGTGCAAATGTAGTTGGAGATTCAGTTACAGTGAATGGTTAACGATACTGACAGATGTTGACAATTTTTTTTTGCCCGATTTTGATGCGCTTGATTTAGAAGATATGCAGTTGCAGCAAGACGGCGGTAGATGTCACATTGCTCATAAAACTATCGCCATACTGCAAGAAAGGTTTGGAGAAAGGATAATTTCAAGGAATTTAACTGTTCCCTGGCCTCTAAGAAGCTGTGATTTGTCTGCTTTAGATTACTTTTTGTGGGATTATTTAAAATATTTTATTTATGTAAACTGGCCACAAACAGTTGATTGTCGTGTACATGAAGCCGAGGTGGACATTTAAACGAAGTGCTATTCAAAAAATAACATTTTAACACATTTTAACTCTGTGAGGAAATTGCATGATTTAGCGGACAAATTTATTACTAACATATTTATAGTGCATTTGTAATAAATAAATAAAATGCAATAGCCGCCATTAAATCTCTAAGCTTTAATAATAAATTTGCACCAGCGACGTATTCGAAAGTTATGAGTTCTACTATTTCAACTTCCGTATTGAATAGATTAAATAGTAAAAAACGAATCTGACATATTTAGCAATTCAAATTATTAACTTGCCGAAAACATCTCTCGACAACAAACATCCAGAACAGAAAGTAAAAAAAACTAAACATCTTCACTATCAACGTAACCGTGGCCTTGTTCCCAGCCATAAAAACATTCGGCTACTTAATATTTCAAAAGCCAATTTATCAAAAACCTAATTTCAACATTGAAATGACTATATTTAAAAGATAATTATACGGTTCGTAAATGGATCGCTATCTGTCAGATACCCCGAAATTATTACAATATTAGCGAGAGAGTTTATTAAATGACATCGATTGCTGCTGCATTAAAAAGCCACTATCTAAAGAGATTTCGGGCCTGCCGGGCAACAACGCATAGCAACGTTAACAAGTTGAACGCTATACTACAGCTACTACTGTAACTAGTCACTAATGAATAGATCAGAAGAGTCGAATGAGTTCTCAGGTGTTAGTATATAGCTTGTCGTATGAGGTCATTACGAAAATTAAGTAACACTTACAATCCATAATGAAAATTTATCTTTGGTCAAAATATACATATATAATTGTGCTGCGGTGTATTAGCGTATTTAAATTAGTTTATAAATCAGAAACCGTAGAATAATTGATAAGTGACTATATTAAATTGTTCGGCTTCTGCTGTTTCTCAATATGTTCTATTATCTTAATGTTTCTTCTGTCTAAAATAACCAAATCTTCAAGTATAATCTCTTAGATATTCCTCCAACATTTAAAATATTACCAATGACGGAAATGGGCATCACTAGTTAGAATTAATACTAAAATATATTTAGCATTAAAAGAAAAATGGATACACCTTACACCAATGTATGTTTCCAGGAGATTAACTAAATAATAAAATAGGCTCTATGTGGGAGCAATAAAATATCCACTATGATTCTAACCTCGTTCTACAAACATAAATGATCAAGCTAATGGGGACCCCACCTGTGCGCAAAAATGAGTACTTTTTGGGTCTAAGGAGATCCATGCGTGCAACCCTAATCCCTGATATATAGAAAAGTAGTATTTGATATGCGCTCTCTGCATCTCTTAGTAGATGTAGAGGTATAATATTAAAATGAGGATTCAGATTAATGGCAAAAGAAGAGGAAAAACCAACTTGTAAAAGGCAGTAGCCAATGACAGACAAAACCTCCGCTTCACCAAAATGTTTGAAGATGTTAGCCCAAGTAGGAACCTCTGGAGGAAATGCAATTCTGCAAGAAAATCCACTAAAATTTTCCAAGGTGTTAGTCCACGCAGGAAACTGTGGAGCACTGGAGACTATAAGACAAAGATTGACTGTCTCATAGTGTATACTACAAAGTACTATAAGATTAGTAGATTCTACTGCAGAAGAAAATCAGGTCTTTCATACACTAGCAAGTAAGTATTCCTGTATAGGACCAACATAAGCTAGTGAAATAATCTAGAAAAGAAGCCCAATATTGAGACAGAAACATGGTAACTACTGGTGAAGGATCACCGTATAGGAAACTACGAAAGCTTTCTTAGGGAAAGATAGGAATATAGCTACCTATATATTAAGGAAGACCTTGAATTAGCAGATGAGGGAATTGAGATTCTAGTGAACCAACATACCTCATGCAGAAGCTCTGCTTTGTTTTGATTTGATTGGACTTGAACACTCGGTCTATGGCCTATTGTATTCCGTGCCTAGTGAGTTTCTTGACATAAACACGTTAGTTCCCTTTACTGGGTTTAATAGCCTGTAGGGTAAATCTCTTTCCGGTAGACCTGTCAGTTGGTTAGTTCGTTCCAAAAACGAAAGTCTCCGTTGTACCAATGCATGGAATTCAAATACATTGTGATAGGTTGTTTCTTCCTCCTCATTGCATTATCTGCACTTAAGTTCGTCCTTAAAGATATCAAGTTTATGCAGATATTTCCTTAGACAACCGTGTCCTGTTAGCAGACTCGTCACTGTTCTAAGCTGTACTCGGCTAAGAGCCAGCACATCCGCTGCTAATTGCTGGGATGGCTGCGTCGTCATCTGTTTACTGTGTAACTGCCTTTCAACGTTGTTCCTGTGTACCTGGTGTGCTTTTGTAATCAACTCAACTACTGCTCCACGCATTGCAACCTTAGTGACTGTCGGACCCGGTTCTAATCCAGTGAATTTAGTTGTAGAGCCTCTTCCTACCAGCTTGCTTGCTGCTTCATTGGCTGGTATGCTCTTATGCCTCGGCACCCGCACCAAGTCAACTTTGTTGTGTTTGGCCAGAGTTTTTAGGTTTTCAGGTAGTCCAAAGTTATATACCTAGCCCTGAACGTGTAGCTCTCTTTGACCCGTCGGTGTACCAGACTGGCGTTCGGATTCCAGTTTTCTGCTTTACTCTTCACTCATCCCAATATAGGATAACTTTGAAGGGTTTGTCAATGGAGAGTTTGGGAATCATTGCGTAACAGTCATTTCAAAGACAGGGTTTGTAATCTCAGCATCCTGAAGTATTCTGGGTTCATCAGTTTCCACCACATTTAAGTCTATGTTCCCCTATTCTTGTCTCTCCCCTTACGTAAATGCCCAAGGGAGGCAGGTTTGGCTTGGTCCCCATAGTAACTGTTGGCGCACTTTTAACTCTGTACTACGTAAGTACATTGCATAATATATTTACACATTTGCACAGGTGTATTGGAAATGAAGAGAGTACTGATGTTTGGATGATTCCCAATAGTGTATAAACAATATTGACAACAAAATTGGAAGACCTAATACTATTAAACGACAAAACTTATTATTCTTAAATAGTTAAGACGACAATGCATGTTTTGTAAAGTATTCGATTGGTAATACGCCCCAACCTAATTAATTGTGCTGGTATTTTAGTGGCTTCGTCCATCTTTATTGGCACTGTTAACAGACTTTATGATGGTTTTCACTTATACTGAATTCTTTTTGATTTCTCAGTTCCTATAACAACCATTTATTTATAACAATCCTTTAGCTTTAGTCGCATCTCTTTTAAGACAGAAAATTCTACACTTCTGTACTTTGTTCACTTAATACCTTTTATGATATTACTTACGGCACTTACTACATACCCATACTGCCGTTACAGTTTTGAGTACGTGCATTTTACGAGTACAAATTAAAAGTTACCTTGTCCTGTATTACTGGAACAAACATTACCTTAAATCATTTTTGACGCGAAATTGACAAGCAAATTTAAAGTACTAATGAAATAAACCACAACAAAGTAGCATAATGTGCAGCAAATAATTTACCAATACGCCATTTTGCAGACGTCATAAAGTAATAACTACCGTTACCTGCGAAGTTTCAGCGTTTTCCATGTAGGAAAGTTAACATAATTCTTTTAATGATTCGCTCTTTAAAAAGATACTCTTAATATACGTAAAATGGATTTAAGGCATGCGTTGTAGTATATGAAAAAGGAATACCTGCGAAAGTGATATATCGAACAGTCTTAAATCAGGATCAGTTTGACGACTCAATTAACCCGTTTCGATCTCTATTAGAAGCTTAGATCGGAACAATCTTTGAAGAATGAAATACCCCACGCCAGTTCACCCCATTATGTTCCATCGACACGGTTATCAAAACGTAAGAAACGAATGCTTTCTATTAGTGTCAGAACCGTGACTATTATATTTCACAGATGTCAATTAAGGGAGCGGTTTTCCATTATGGTATAAACAATGAAAGTTTAACACAATGATTTTAAATATAATTGCCAAACATGATACTTTTTGTGAAATGTCATTATGATAATCATCCTAGTAAATTAATATCATTATTTCGATGAGAATTATTGTGAGGACGTAATTTGAACAGTATTTTTAATGGCCCCAGAACTTTTTGAGCAGAATTACTTTTTTGATCTGACTTGAAATTATTTCCCTGTATGTTTAAGTTCTTGAAGAATTTGTCTAGCAGAATTTGAGTGTGGGTTAGAAGATAACAACCTTTACTACTTATCCTCCTTTTGTGAGTGGGCCTCTCCATCCATCTTCACTTCCTCTTTGGATTCTCCTCGAGTGTTGGTATTTTGGGCAACTTGGAGTCTTCTTTTTGGATCGTCTTAGCTATTGGATGCCTAAAATCAACATGCCGATGAGAATGTTTCCGTGGTGTTAGGTAAACATTCTTGAAAAAACATCGGATTAGTTTTTTCTGAACTTGTTCAGGTGTTGGGGCTGTTAACTCCCGAAAGACGGTCAACAAGCTTCATTTAGGAGGGTAAAGTACTAATGGCAGGATGCAATTCTGTACCTGCGCTAGAAGAAGGATGCTTCTCGGTGATGATGCAAACTGGACCGGCATAGATTAGAATTGGACGGATGCGTGTTTTGTACAGCATTTCGCCCAATTGAGCTTGCAAGTGTGGAACTCCAATGTGCAATCTGTTGCACCGCCTACACGCTAAAACCTCTCAATTACCGTCTGATATATTTGGGACCATTATAAAATATTACATCAAATACCATAGGTTTCATTAGACTAGTTCCTTGGCCAAATCCAAACTGTTACTGCTCTTTTTTGGTCCGCCAGTTCTTCTCTTTCTTTATTCCGTATGATGGTTATAAGCATTTGATGAACGGCTTCCCATTTGGAGACGGTTTCCATCATCAATGGCATCATAGTGTCCGTTGTTATCATTGTACCTATATTCGTCTGTCCAATTCGTTTGCGTTCGTACCACCATCCAAATTCGAACAGAGTGTGTTCTGCGGAGTCAACCGCGCCGCAATAAATACAGTTGTTATCAGCAACTAAGTATCATAAGTACTGACAATTCTCTAATTTTGATTTATGTGCAAATACCTGAAAACTCTCTTCTGTACCATTAAGTCAATTGGTGTGATTTCGCCGATTCTGGCTGATGCTTCCCTCAGGAACACTTTTCTCTGTGTCGCTTGAAGCATCTTCATGTAGTTTTGTGTGAGGATTGCCTGTTTCCATATCGCAGCTCTAATAGTCCCACTTAGTACCGCCCTTTTACTAGTGCTAAGCCACTTGGATATTGGGCATAATTCGAGCTAAACTGACCACGTTTTTTACCGTTTTAGTCGCCACTTTCATAATGTGTGGTCCAAAAGATCCCTTCTCATCAATGTGACTCCTAGGTATACCAGTATGTTAACAGATTTTAGTCTAAATTCGTCCAACGTGAAGGCAATGTGTTCTCTTGTTCGCCTTCTTTACTTCAGGAGGAAATATATATGTACATATACAGAGTGTCCGCGATATACAAAGCATGCTGTTAAGGGATGATAGCTACAACGATTTAGAAACAAAAACATATACTACACATTGGGTCTATCTGTAAGCGTAAACGAGAAAAAAAATTATTTCTAAAAAACCTTATTTGGTCAAACTATACAAGAAAACTCATCCATATTGCTTCTTAAATAACCAAAAAACCATATCAAAAATTTAGGGTTGAAAATAACTGAAAACAACGATGAAAACAAATTATTTAATACTTTGAAATTGAAGCGTGGTGTCATTTCTCTTACACCATACTGTACACGTATTGAATAGAGGCAAAGATGCAAGCCAAGCATCATCTGTTTATACGACCTTGAACCACATTAGACTATTGTATTGTACGAAGTCAATGGCCATACGTTTTAAAAATAAAGGTACCTTTGCGTTTTCTTTAATAATGTTATGACAATAAAATCAATGTTATGTTGAAGTTAGAGTAAAAAGGGCGTATTTAATAGCAGCCTCCGATCGGTAAATGAAAATTTAAGTTGAGGGAAAGTCGCATTGAATGAAATCAATGTAATTACTGCAATTATGTTATGGCGTTTTAAGCTCTTTCGTAAAGGCTACTACAAAATTGAGTTCTTTTCTTTTATTTGTGATAAATTGGTGGTCCTAAAAAGGACTTTTTTGAGAGACAGGAGAAAATGTATTACAGGAAAGGCTCGATGTGTTGCCCATTTTCAAGAACACACGCCTCTAATCGTCGGGTAAATCCTGCACTGATCAGCTGGCTCTGTACAGTATGCGTTGAAGTTTGTGACATGAGAAATAATTTTTTTTCTCGTTTACGTTTACAGATAGATCCAAGGTGTATTATATGTTTTTGTTTCTAAATCGTTGTAGCTATCATCCCTTAAAAGCATGCTTTGTATATCGCGGACAACCTGTATATTCTTAGAAAACATTGTATGGTATATAGCCAGAAAATACTACTAAACAGTATAGTTGAAGTGGTTAACATGAATGTTTACGTTTATAAATAAATTGTCCATAAATACCTAAAGTAGTAACTAATAAAAGTTTTAGTATAAGTGACACTCGTGATAACATCTGTTCCTAATAGAGCAAATAATAGTGTACGCTATAAGTACGATGCTGTTGTAAACACAGGTAACTCTAAACTAATACATGAATACACATACGCGCTAATGACGTTCTTCTGTAATTTACATTGTACAATCTCTTTGCGTATCATACGCACTAGCTCGCTATAAATATGCGCCCTAAGTGTGTTATTTTTAATTTGGTGAAGATAAACATCTAGGACATTGATCTCACCTTACGCAATGTATCTTAAAGCCCACAGAGTAGAGGTCTGCGCGACAGGTTGGTGTCCCGCGGTTCAAGTGATTATACGGTTACGCGTTACTGGTGGCTGACTGGAGAAAAGGTGATTTCTTCCCTTGCGCCGACTGAACTGTATTTAATCTTTAATCTGAGTCGTAATAAAGATTATAAATATTATTTTTAACATAAATTAAAACGATTGTGTCAATATACGTTTTTAGTAAGGATATTTACATCGTCCCTATTTATTCTAATTATAAAAGCAGTTTCATTAACTGCTGTCAAGTAAACTTGGAAGAATTTGTTGCACGCACTAATTATAAGCAACTTGGAAGGGAGTCACTTTTATAAACAATTATCCACTACAACGTGGTTGTATACTTAAAGATTTCTGTTATCTGCCAAGTAATTTCAAACATGATATACATATAATATATACTAGGATTATATTTATGTGTATGGCGAGATTAAATTTAATAAAAACACAATATTTACTCGCTATTGATATGCTACAGTATGATTTATACAGGGGTATAGATCCCATTTATTGACGGAAATCAAGCTCGACTATCCATGAATATAAAAACCAATCACCAAAAGACTAAATGTCTGCTAGATTCTAGTATTCAACCAGAAGCATGTAAATATGGAATAATCTAATACTGAGTCCTGAAAGCCTAGATCCACCATTCGGAGATGTCTTGGAGTCTTTTGTCAAAATGACTTACCAGCTAACAGTACAGAAATATCTTCTTACATAGATTTTCAAGTCGTTTTTCAAAGTATCACTGTATTTTCTAACCTTACTACGGCGATTTACACCGTACTTCCAATATTTTACTTACTTGTGGAAAATGGTCCTTTGAAATCTATTAAAACATCGCTATTTTTAAGGAAAATAATTTTTTATTGTTATTTCCAACTAATCTAAAGACCGGACTGATATAGGTACGTAGGATTTCTTTTCTATTTTTCTTTTCATTTTGGTTTTGTTCTGTTTGGGAAACGTAGGGGTAGAGAATTTTGGTTTGCCAGCTACTTGGAGATTTCTGATAAACGTCTGAAGCTTTCTCAGAAACTGCAACACCGAGAGTCGCACTAGCTCCAGAATTGATCAGGTTTTCTCCCCTCCTAGTGCTCCACGGTGTTATCTCAGCAAATCAATGATGTTGTGATCTAATATTCGTTCACACTTTGCATCATCAACACTAATAGAGAAGTGGTTTAAAGCCCCCTTAAAATTTGCAGGATGTGAACAAATTGCTCCAAACCCTGGTTTAACGTTTTTTGTTCTTTTAAACATTTCTATAATTTATCCAATCACCGCTGATATTGATCTTTCTGATTACTTTTCGGGTGCCGAGCTGTCATATTCCATTGATGGTAAATCTTCTTTCATTTTTTTTTAATTTGGGCCGAACATAACCACACTTAGGGGTTGTATTTCGCGTGTTGTATTGGTGGAACCAAGCTGTGAAAATTACGTGCGTCACGATAAACTATAAAAGACACTATAACTTCATGTCAACCCTCATTTTCAACTGCGGTCGTATGTTATTCTTTGTGTCAACAAACTGACGCTACAAACATTTGCTCTTCCTGCAGTAGTCGTTACGTAGACATAAACCAGTCTTCAGGTTTAATAACGAAAAGCCGGCTTCAGAACTTGCAAAAAAATAACCAGCACTGGGTGCATCTATGTCTAGATTTTTTGGATTCATTACCTGCTGTTTGAAGCAGCAGGTAATGAGATAATGCAAGGTATCCCCAAACAGCATTTTCGAAAGACTTTAATAATCTGGACTCCCCATTAAGGTGCAAAAGACCGAATGGATGTCTAGATGTAATGAATCCGACAAGTGTTATAGTGGGCAAATAGTCATTATCCAACAGAGTTGGTCACTTTACTAGCCTCTAATTCTTGATGGAATCAAGAAGAGACAGTTGATAGGCACGGAGGGTTATCATCACAAGCTCGTCATGAACTGGCTCGTCGGAAAAGCTTAAAGGCTCTATAATGAATTGTACAGAGCAGCTTATATCACCAGCTTTCATGATTTCATACCAAGCCAAAATAAATTCAAGTTGAGGAATCAATTTTCATCGCATAACTTGCTAGTACTACCTTTATGTATAATATCCATATTTAGAAATTGGTCTGTTGAGGAATTGTCTATGAAGGGTATAACTGCTTACTTAATTTGATGAATAAACAATTCAACATCTGAGCACAAGTACAGATACAAGTGGTTACAACAAATATAGAGTGCGGCAGAAAGGATTTTACATTTTAATGCAAAATGTTAATGTCCTAAATGAGGTGGGTTCCCAAAGGAAACTAATTTTGGCCTGGGTTCCCAACCACGAGGGTGTGAAGGGTAATGAGGCGGCAGGCGACCTGGCCAGACAAGGTTTGCCGAGGCAATTCGTCGGGCCCGCCCCATCCTTCGGCACCACCAAATCACAAATCAGAAAATCCATCAACGAATGGATTCACAGTAGGTCCAGGGATTGGTGGCGAAAATCACCTGGGCAAAGACAGGCAAAAGAGTTTCTAAAAGAACAGAAGCCTGAATTCACTAGAGACCTACTAGATAAAGACAGGAAAACCGTCAAAATGTTAGTAGGCCTGTTGACAGGTCACTGCAGACTGAATAGGCATATGTACAACATAGGCCTAGCGGAAAATGCCTTGTGCAGATTCTGCAAGGAGAAGGAAGAAACCCCCTTCGCAGTGGCACACCACTGCGAAGGCCTGGCAAGGACAAGGTTTCTTATTTTGGGCACAGAGTATCCCACAGCACTAAGCCACACACAGGAGCCTGCGCTCTCAAGGACGTTAAGCCTCATAAAGAGGGCAAAGTTGGAGGGCGCCTTCTAGCATTACTGGGGATCACAATAGACCGGGAAGGTCGCGGTGAAAGAGTGCAAGGTGCACCCCTAATCTAATCTAATCTAATCTAATCTACGGTGGTGCAATTTTCTTCAAAGAAGTAGGTACCCACTATTCTTGAAGCTGAAATTGCCCACCATACTGTAGCTTTAGGAGAATGTAAAGGACGTTCATGAAGTTCTCTAGGGTTTTCACGTGCCCAGAAATCAAAGGTCAAAGGTTGTGTTCTGATTGGTCTTTTAGAGCTCGCAATAATTGCTTGTCTAATTCTTTCGTGGTTATCTGAATTATGCACAGATCGTGGCCGATCGGTTGGTTTTATGTTCCGAATTGAACCTGTTTTTCTCAATTTTTTAACTCATAAATTAATAATAAGACGTGAAGGACTTACATTAAATTGTGTCCTAAACCTTGTTTTCACGGCAGTAATTGAATTTAATATTTAAAAATTGTTCCACACAAAAGACATTGAGGCACTGTCCACTGCTTGTTGACAACTGTCAACCTATGAAACAAAATTTCCAAAGGCTACTCTTTTTATTGACAAAGAAAACGTTGCTGTAACTTATGTTGTTTCTCTTTAAGCAAACATTGAAAGTGTAAAATCTTTTCTGGCGCACCCTGTATAAATAACTTCATGTCATTAAACAATATGTATTTTTCTAGATGATATTCTAGCCATGTACGTGAACTAAAATGGTATCAATAATTTCTAAATGAATCGGAGGTGCCTTGTTACAGTTATTCTAAATGATTAGGACGTTTTTCTTGTAGATCAAGAGCTTTTGAATAAAAAAAATTAGATAACAATATACAGCCGAAATATATTTGAAAATAAAATAAAAATTATTTCTAAACTAACTCTTTATTAATTCTATTTCTGAATCCCATTCTTTTTATACCATCTTCTCGCTCTATATCGATATCAGTGGTATACATCAAAATCTACTCAGTGTTCTGATGATTAAAGCAATAATTTTAGCACGGTGCAGCTAGATATGCTAATTCACTAATGAAAATCTATTGTGGCTCATTGTAATTCTACAAAGAGTCGAGTTTATCGGGTAACTACAATTACTGTAATCTAACAGATTGTGGGAACTCACTTTGGGTCTGCTTTGTTCCAGTATCACCGGCAACTTCTTGAATTCGATGCTTGTGCTCCTGACTACGGTGGATTCCTTTTTGTTATCTGGCGTGTATACGATGATAGCGCCTTATCTTATCCGCTTGATTTAATTGGACCGCTCCGAGAAAGATTACTGTAAACCTCGGAGCAACATCTATTATACGCATTAATAAAAAGACTTAATTACGTTCCAACATTCGGGCAGCATAATATTAAATTAAAGTTTTATTGTTACGGACGCACGGGGTTAACGTTAGGTAGGTTCTTATTTGTTGTTGAATTAATTCATTACGCTGCAGGATAAGAATGTTAAACGGGCGTTTTGCCTCTAGTAATGCAAATTATCGTTTAGATATGCGTGCATATGTGTCATTTGCATATTAGTATGGGTAGTCACAGTAAAAAATATGTTTTATAATTGAGATATTTAATTCATTTATTTTATTTCATAAATATATTTATAAATTATAACAATTTTACAGGGTACACTTTAAAAAATTTATTGGATTATTTTCAATGAAACTCTGATCATTATTATTTGTGTTTACAGTTGACTGTACCTTTGCAATTATTTCCAGTTTTAATTTATGATAGCTACTAATGATCTGATTAATCTATGAACTACTTCCATCGCCCACATTTCCTCCGATGTTAAATGCCTTCAAGAAATTCTCATCAAACGTGTTCACGTAGTGTTATTGCTGTTATACAGATTTCTAATATCATCTCTTATTTGTGGTATCGTAAATATCTGCGATGCCTGAAGCTTTAAGTTTGCAATCGTTTGTACGACCGATTAGTCCGTTGAATATTGACTTATAAAGCTTTCTAATGCATAAAATCCCATAAATATTTTTAATAAGCAGTCTGAGCATCTTCGTTTGCGTTTTCTAAATGTCGATCTTCACTTTGCAATTGTAATTAGCTCCTTCGTAAATTATTTCATAAAGTTATCATTTTTAATGAATACGCGTAGTAGGTTGTGAGTGTTCAGCTTTATAGTGCTGGAAATATGGTGTAATCGGACTTGTACTGGAAAATTCGAAGGTAATCCCACATCCCTTTTCCTCTTTTCGTCATAAATTTGTTAGGATTTAACATATTTTTCCAAACTTTTTGGTCAGCAACCATACTCAGATGAAAATGGAAAGTTGACCACCTGGGGGCGTAGTCAGAATCGGCTGCATAAATTATTAGTTTTGTTTTAAAACCGTGCTAGCTTTTAAACGGCATCTGGAAAATCACGGCAGAATTTTTCCAAAAATTTACGCAATTCAATCTCTTTATGATAATAGTCTAGAGAAGTGAATTTCTTAGAAAAGATGATCACCACACATTTGGTGAGATTTATGATCATTATCCACGTTTGACACTATCAGAACAGTATAGACCAGATCACATTTTTCCAGAATGTCTACGAACTTTTTGTAAGCCCTTTGCAGCTTTTTCATTGCAGATACCAATGATGTTCTAAATTTGCTTACTTTTTAGAAAAAAACTGGACTCCAAGGCTATTTAAAATATTTACATAAGTGTCGGATTTAATCATATTGTAACTTTAATCGGTCAAAATGTTTGCCAGTTGCAGTACAGTTATTCTTTTGCATTATAGTTCTTTGCTTTACACAATCTTTCAACTTGTCTGCAGACATGCATGGTTCTTGGAAGGATTGGGCGAAATACTTTTCTGTTTGTACCAAGTTAGTTCAGCATTTTTATCTAAGAATCCCACATACAATACTAACTGAATTAAACACAATCAATATACAGTACCCGAAACTTTCAAGGAAATGGGGGTTGGTATATAGTTTAAAATTGAAAATGAACTGCAGAATAATGATTGGTGTAGGAAAACTATTGAAGTAAGCAAATGGAGAATTTGAGTTTTATATTTTGCTGATATTATGTGCATCACTGAATTTAGATGTACTAAAAGCCTCAGATCTAAGAGCTCCTCTATTTAAGTTGTTTTTTTTGTTATGTTCGTTGAAACATACTTACATTAATCATTAATGCTAATTTATTTAGATATTTGGTTGAGATATATTGATTCAACGTTCTGTTCAGGTGTGGCGTAGCTTTTGTCTTCAATTTTTTTTTACAATTTCTTGTTTTAATGCATTTTGTACCATTTAACACTCTAGATTCTTTCGCTGTGTAATGATGTACTAGTGGCAGTAGTAGATCCCTTTTCCTCCTCAAGGAGTATGGGTCATCCGAAGATGTTATTGACAATTGAAGAGAAGGTTAGGTCGTCAACCTAACACTCGTGTAATGATGTAATCGCTTTTTATTGTAAGTACATATATTGGGGCACTGACAAACTATAATCAAAGCAACAGAACAAGCTTAAAAGTAGAATTGTTACAGAAGTGATACTAAAACAGTAAATGTTAGAGTGGTGCAGTACTGAGCTGGGATGCAGTCATCCCTAGAGTATTCTATTCAAGTTGACCGTATTATACCAAAACATACGAGATCTCAAGCTAATAGCTTTTGAAATTAGCCATGGAAGACGATGATGAAGCTTCTAGTTTATAACATGCCAGAAATATCGATTTGACAAAGAAAGGATCCATGTGTTATATTAGTCCATAAAGATTTACCTTACATGACTTACATGTATGCGAAGAACGAAATGGGTAGGAGGTACAGCTTCGAAAAGAACATTCTCATGAAGTGGAGTAACCATAGAGACTGGGAAGGAGAACTATCCACCTCTTCCTTGAAGGCAAATACCACTAAATCGTACAGATGCTTCCAGATAAGTGAATAGGTGCAGAGGGAGTTGGGGCAGAAACCAAATACCCAGAACCAAGCGTCTTCCAAACAAATCGTAATGCTTGAGTTCTAACACCCTGGAATCAGTAGCAACGAGAACGCTAATTTATTAGCAAAAAAGGCCACCACAACAGGGTTTGTGTTACCGGAAGCGTTTTGCGGAATAGGGATGAGCACCTATAAAAGAGAACTCAGCACAGAGAGGAGAAGCTCAGAGTAACCCTCTGGAAAAATCTTCCTGGTCTGAGACACTCCAAAGTATTCCTTGGAGATTCCAATAAGCAAAGATCAAGGACCATGCTAAAACGAAGTAGGGACAAAGTACTTGTACTTGTGGGTTTCTCAAGGGCACTGCCACCTTGAGCGGCAAATGACAGTTCAGTGCTATACCAAAGATCGTATTATTTGTCCAGTAAATAGTACAGAAATAAACACTTAATTTTTTTTTACAAATCAACCCAAAGGAGTGCAAGTCAGATTCAAAAAATCTACAACCTAGTTTAGCGTTTGGACTCCATTTCCCATATGGTGAGAGAAGGATTTTCTTAGCCTGTGACAAAAATAGGTTTCTACAGGTATTTTTGTTCCACTATAATTAAATGGGATTTGGAAAGAACTACTGTAGCTCTGCCGGCAAAATTACCCACAACGAAACGAGAAAATATGTAGAAAATTGTTGGAATTATGAGAATCAGATCTGCCTTTTTGAATATGCCAGTTTTGAATCGTAAAAATCCATTCACACCTGCATCGTTAAAGTAATAGTCTTTGTTTGATAACTATTGCATAAGCTGTGGATATTTTTATTATATTACAAAGAATTTCGCAAGTGAATATTTTTTTGACTTGTATTTTCCAATACTACCAACCGCTTTCAAAATTACATTTTTTCTATCAACAGTTTTATCGCTTCGAATGTGAACCTAATTAAAATAAAACTAAAATAAATTTTACAGTCTATTGAATTCCAAACTGTTGACGTTTAACACAAAGGAATAGAAACATTCCTGCTATTTTTAAAATCAGAACAAAATTTTAATTTCAAAAACTATCTGGTGTTTATTTGTTTCCAATCTAATTAAGTGTAAAACTACAAGGGTTACAACACTTGTTTTCTACACGAATCTAGAATTGAGTTGCAGGATGCTGTTTACGTTTCAATTCTATTTCAAAACACAGCAATTTCGAATATAAACACCTGATACTGGTTCTTGGGCAATGACATTAAGCTCCGCGTTTGTAATCTTCTAAATTATCCGAAATAATTACTGCGTTGATTATAGATAAATATTTTGACGGTAGCGAAGGCGCTTATAAAATAATAAGCCGCCGTTTATTTTGACATTTATTTAGAGGCGGCGTTATTATCAATTTTTAACAAGTAAAACATTCTTTCAGAGCATCTTAATTCTAATTTACGATCGTGAATTTGTAGTTAATACACGCCGGACTGTCTGTCGTCTCTGTGTGTAAAAGGTAACCGATATAAAATTTAATTAAATAGATAAATCAGCATTTGTGTTCGGAAAATGACACAGTCTGCAGCATTGAACGATCACTCATAAGACGTTCTTTCTGTTCGTTCTGTTGTCACAGAGTAGTGGTGCGAGTATTGCTCGCTCGTTCGTTTGGTGCCTGCAGTTCGTAGCTTACCCAGCATCTCTCACACGACGATCTTCAACTTCGATAAGATCATCTTCAATATTTCAAGAAGCGCGCGGTTGTAACATAAATAATCGGGAGTATAAGTTTCTAAGAATTTTAATTCATTGTGTGTTTGTTAGTAGTCAACTTCTGTTGGATACGAACCGCTTCTATAGTAGCTCAATTTCAGGATAACTAATGCATTTGTATATTATGTACGTGCCTCTGCGTAAACTTCGAAGGATGTAGAAATTTGGAGAATAAAGCAAAGTTTTAGAGGGTTGTAAGTTATGCATACAGTTTATTTATTTGCGTTTTATGGGTACCTAACATGTGGAAAAGTTATATTTCTTCCGCTATTATTACATTTTGTACCTATTCGTTTCGAGGAATATGTACTGCTTGATGGAATACATAGATGCACAGCAACTGTCATTAGGTACGAAGCCTAACCATTAAAAATAATTGGTAACAACAGTTTGTAAACGTTTACAAAATTGTTACATACATTCAAATTAGTTCTTGTGTTTTGCACAGCTAAAGCTAGACCTAACGAAATAAAACTTTTATTATCTCGAATGTGTAAAACAAATTCCATAGATTTATCAGAAAAATGATAAGCCTTGCTTATCAAATATATTGTGATAGTATCACATTGCCACAAGCTCAGACACCCAACTCACATTCAAAAAAATCTCAAATAAAAGGATACAATACCAGATATGATGACATTCACCGTTCACAAAGGCGAATTATAACTAAATTGTTGCACCAAATTTTAAAATTTTCTTTATAAATAAGATAAAAAACTTGCCTTGGCATAATTTTACGCCTGTAATTAAAGTTCCTATTAGTAAATGCCAGAGATAAGGAAAATCACTCGACAAATGTCAAAATGTCGATTTCAAACTCTGATTACGATCTAAAAATAAAATAATCAATAACATAATTCAGCAGAAAGAGTCACTATTGTAATATTCTAATTCATGAAATACATTGTTATAAAAAGATTGTTAAAAGAAATGAGGGTTCATAAAATTTCACTATGACGTAAGACATAAAACTCACAAAACGTAAGTTCTTGAAAAAAAACACCGAATGACAGATGTATTTGGTATTAAAAGAAAGGTAATAACATCAGCAAGAACGTCCCAACATCAATTTCCAACGAAAAGGCCAATTTTCACAAGAATTTCTCACTGCATCTTCCAACATCCGAAACAAGACGAAGCATTTCCAATTGACAAAAATTCTCCAGTAGATATTTTGGAATATGGACAACACGAATTTCACCATCATTTGAAGATCCAAAAAGAGAATAAAAAGTTAATTTTGGGAATTTGAAGTTGCAAAACGTTTCACATTTATTTATTTTCACGACGCCAATTAGAGCACCGGATTTGCAAAAAAACTTGAAGAATGCATTAACAAATTCGCATCATTCTCGTATTAGCCTTCAAAGGAGACACCACGTACGAATTTGCTCCTAAAATACATAAAAATTAGTAAACAAGCGAATACCAGTGACAGTTGAGGTTAAGATAACCTGAACAGAAGTGACAGATAAACATCACAGTGAATTACCATCGAGAAAGCCACAAAACAAGCCCGATTATTCCTTACTTGCGAGAAAAAAAACCATCCAAGGGAGAGAACAGCTGGGTGACCGGTCCAGAACACACCTGACATTCCGCAGTTTACCTGGCGGACCGTACTTACCGGATAGACAAGAACGACGCCATCTAGCTATATCGAGAGGAACCGTCGGAGAACTTCAGCAAAAATTTAAAATAAATTAAAAAGAAAAACCAAGGTTAGTTATTAAGGAACATTATTACCTGTGAGCTGAATTAAATTATTGAGATTGTCCGGCTATAATACTTTTCTTTCGCATTTATATAATTAATTTGAAAAAATAAGTAACAATTAACTCAGTTATAGTCCGGCAGAGCGCGCCATCCAGTTATTTGTTCAAATCAACCTCAGTTCATAATAATACGAACCATTATTCCTTATAGAGAAACAATTTATGTAATCCACGTTAAATTTAGTTGTTTTTTGAATTGAATTGTAGGTGAAAAGTTGGTATCACGGGTTAGGGAGAGAGGTTGGCAACAGGGGAGAAGATGAGAGGAGACTTGAGGCATATTTTGGCGACGAACGCGGTTCGTATAGTTTTGGAAGCGTTCGTTTTCGCGATGAACTTATGACGTCACGTTGAACACGGTTCGACGAACACATGAACACAGGTTGAGAGGAGTGTTTGGAATCTGCGTTCGTTAATATTGAAGTTTCTCGATAAAATCCGTACAATACAGATGGCGTCAAGTCGAGTCTTTACATTCAGTTTGAGGTTATTGCAGGTTATTGTTAATATTATTGGTACTCAATTATTACCAATAATACTAATTATTGGTATTGTTCATATTATCAATTATATATTATATATATTAAATATATTATAAAAACTATAAAATCATGGAATTGCCAATATCAAAGGATGCGGATAATCGATTTTAAAGAGGGTTGTTTATTGTTAAAACATTTTAAAGAAATCTGTATTTAAATAATGTGGCAACCATTCTTCATGCATTCTTCATAATAGTGTGTTTTTCATGAATAATGCTGCACAAGAAAACTTTTGCCGTTTTCACAAAATTTTCCTCAGGTTGTTTAATATCGTCATGCATTACAATGCTACAATTGTCCTCACCATAGGTATATTTCATTCGCAATTATATACTATGGTAAGAGCTTTTGAATTAATTTTTGAATAAGTTCGGTAATTGTCAATAATTTTAATAACAAAAGCTTATAGGTTAGTTTTTTCAGTGAATGGTGCATAATTAGGAACACCACGTTTTCGCGCAAACTAACATGATGTCATCATTTCATTAACCGTGTTCAAAAATATTATGAACCGCGTTCGTCGCCAAAATACGCCTTTGATGTGAGATGATATAGTGACCTTGTATGAGTTAATAAAACGTTTTGTAAATCTAAGTTAATAAATCTGTTTTAAGTTTTAACTGAACTATTGTGTATTGTGGCCTTCCTACAGAATGAATTTAACTATTTTGACACAAAGGCATTCATCCTTTTTATTTACCTATTTTCATTTGTGTGTATGTTTAAATAAAGTATAAGTTGTTATCTACGACACGGATTTTTATTGAGTAAATGCGAGAACTTCGAGACGTAAGCGAACCTTCCCCCCTGAGAGACATTATAAACACCAACCTGAACAGCAAACCAGAATCTCATGCTAAAGAAAGAATTTAATTCGTAAGTAAGTAGCTATTACAATATGTAGTATGATTTGCTTCTAAAGTTTCAAAAGATGTCCTATCATTCGATCATGTTAGGTAGATTGACCCTCTTTTTGGGTGCCTATCAATTGCCATTATATCATGAAATTTGTTTACGTTTTATACTTAGGAAGTTTTGATTTAGTACCCTGAATAGTCGCTATGGCTTCAGTTTGCACACATGATTGAGATGTACACTCACCTAAAAGAAGTTGTAGAACGATTTACACAGCGATTATATGTAATGTATTATTGCTCCTTGTAATTTCTAGTTTTGGTAACCGTAGCACATATTATCATTTAACAATTGTATAATAATAATACTAATAATAATGGTAGAACACTAACTCTCGTTGGCAATTATCCAAGTGTTTGGTGTCCTGTGGATGATAGTGAATTAGTGTTGTACTTCGCCACCAAAAGTTACGAGAGAAGTAATGTAATTTTTTTTTGAGTTGCTTCAAGGCATAACAAATTTTTGATAACGTATCTACTGCATAGATTACTCATAATGTGCACTCCATGACTTGTATCTAAAATCTTGAAAGAAGAATCTAAATTACAGGCATGATTAATTATTTTAATCATACCAATGGGCTTACTTTTATTGTGAAAGCATACGAATTTGGTCTTTTGTTCATTAATTATTAACTTATTTGATCTCATCCATTTATGAACAGTATTCAAGCTTGCTGAAGCCATACCTTTCATTTTATCTGCATTTAGAGTCTTGATAATTAAACTGACATCATCCGCATACAGTTTTCTATATTTTTTCAGAGCTTGTGTATAAAGCAATAACAGTGTAGGGCCTAGGACAGAACACTGTCTCACATCAAGGTTTATGTTAATGGTAGGTGATTGTTTGATAGATATGATTAGAACCATTGTATAGCTATGCCTCTTACACCATACCGTTCTAATTTATATAGAAGAATATCATGATTTACTATAGAAGAATATCATGATCTACTAGACCAAATAGTGTTGACATATCAATAAAAATACCCAAGCAGGATTTTCCTTCGTCTAAGACTTCATGTATTGTTTTTAAAAAGTTGTATTTGTGCCGTTGTTTCTAGACAATCACGTTGATTCGGGAATAGTAAGCTAAAGCGTGTTAGTTAGTTGACTAGATACTTGTCCATTATAGCTTCGTGGATTTTAGAGAAAACCGGTAACAAGCTTAGCGGACGATAATTTTCTAAAAAGTATTTATCGTCTTTTTTATAAATTGGATAAAGAGTAGATAACTTTAAACCGGTAGGGAAACACCTCTTTCGAAAGAAAAATTAATTAAATACATAAGTACAGGTATTATAATAGCCGAAGTGTGTTTCAGCTAGAGATAGAATAATAAAAGTAGTGCTATCTAACCTATGTGCATAGTTTTCAATGTCACACCAATTTATATGCTTCAGATGATCTAGTCGTACTGAACGCGAAGCAAAGTGGAGATTAAACTTGTTGCATAGTCCTTCTGTGTTAGTATCATCCGGTAGTGTGCAAGTTTTATAATGAAGACTATTTATTTTTGCAGAATTACTTTCAAGTTTATATTGTATATGTACAATACTTTCACGTAATACCAAAAGCCACGTGACTTCTTTTAGATATGCAACCCGTTTAACAGTATGGTATTACATATTATTAAGAAATAAAATTCCTCCAGAACATTTTCTTTACATACATATATTGACAATTAAAATTTTAGTAGTTTAAAAATACTTTTATGACAATTAACGAAAAGGCATGGATAGAATAAAACTAAAAACAATGATGCGAACACAGGCGTATAAAAATTGTCAAACCGTCAACTGTCAAGTTAGACCAAGTTGGACAGCTTAGGGATGTTTCTTGTTTTGCCAACAAATTATTTACGTCATCTTACTTCAACGATCACTGATTCTAAATGAAATCTCTGTTTATGGAAAGCACACACTGTGATAGTACAAAAAGATTTTTAAAAATCTTGTAAATGCCAAATCAGTACAATCACATTGGCAAACAGTAAACCGTGATTCCTCCCTTAGCGTATTACAGAAGCTAGCTGAAGAACTACTAGAAGTTACTAAGAAGTTATCTAGACAAGTTAAAGGGTATTAATTACACGTGTAGGTTGATCGATAGTTATATATAAATTGTATACGCTACATAAATCGTCAAACCGTTGGCGCATAGAAGATCGAAGTAAAAAAATTATGTTAAAATCTCCGTCTATAACAATAGCTTTATTTTCACTGTCTAATGTCTCCAAAGAGTTCGAAAAATTTCCCAAGAATAATTGAAACTCTAAATTGGGGGATCGATAAATGATTACTACTATAACCGGAAAAGACACTTTTAGTTCAACTGCAGATACCTATTTCCATAATATTGTTTTGGTGAAAACATGACACATTAATCACAGTATATTTGATATTTTTTGTATAAAAACAGCTACACCGCCATTATTGTTAGCCTCTGACTGTCAATGTTCAGTAAGTAGTAAAACGTCGATCTTATTTTTTTTAAGGATAATGACCAGTTCTGCCAGTTTATTCGCCACACATCTAATGTTTTGATGGATTATTTTAATGTTTGTTATCCTTTCGCTTCGATTTTTGAGACCAAAATTCAGGCGTATTCCCGTGTTTGAAGAACTTTGAAGGAAATGATACCTTAAAAGACGAATATCTTCGAGGATATTTACTTTTTAGTGCTTCACACTTCACGTCGTTGATGTTCTTCAGTTTTATGTATTTCATTAAGCCAGAAGTTGTAAGTTTGGGATCCAGGTTGTAAACATGTGGATGACTAAAGGTACAAACGCCTTTAATTGTTGCAGCAGCGTCAGTACCCCGCATAGGTTTCAGCTTCTTTGCATTTGTGTCTGGTAGGATGGTGTTTTCCAAGAGTCATCTTCACTTGGTCCTGTCCGTATTATAATATCCTCTGTATGTTGTTCATATTCTAGCTAGGTTTACACCTGTCTTGGATTATTTTTGCATGGGAGTTTTTGTAGCGTCAGCGAATGTGATCTTCTTCTACTGCGGTATCAATTCCATTTTCTCCATTTGTTTTTTTTTTTTGGTTCTGAGTTAGTAATTCTCCTTTTGACCACCAGGATTTCCCAGAAACCATTCTTGATAATAAATTATGCCTTGGTGAGGGTTAGAACTCAACCTTTCGTTACAAATTAAACCTAGATATTTGCCTTCTGTGGAGTATCCCAGTATTTTTGCTTTCAACAGTGTTTGTTATTGTAACATTTTTTATGTTTTGTGGTTGAAGAACGCGTTTTGCATTCTCATGCGGGTCTTTTATTGCATGACCCGAGGATATATACGTACCCTTGGGCATTATATCTATATGTATTTAGCCTCTTAAATAAGTGATCGGTGATTAAAGAGACTAAAATACGGTTTATATTTATTGACCTGAAGATTACAAAGCTTTTTTTCAGTCTCAGTGCATTGTGCTTTCTGACGTGCAGCAAGTCTAGCAAATTGTGGAAGGCTTGTTTCATAACCCTAATAATAAATTTGAAACACCTGCTAACAAAAATAATCTATATGTACATATATCTATAAAGACGTTAGGTAGGTACTACTTATTCCGCAGAACTATTTTAGACGGATGAATTTGATTTAAACAGTGAAGGCCAATTTGAAGGATATCAAATTAAACTAGTTAAAAAGAAACATTGCTCGTGTATAAATACAATACAACATAAATGGTAGCTGTAAAATTTTATTTTTAGCGTAATTATCTGCGAAAGTGCTCATAATTACTTTATTACCTACTTTACTTGTATGGAGTGTTAAATACTTCCAGGTATTGCAACATTATAGCTTCAGTTATGTTGTAGATGCTTTTTATTGTACTCATTATGGAATTTCCAATATTGTCGTGTACTATTACATTTGCTATAAACTTGCTTAGAGGAAGGGATTTTTTTAATTCCTGGATCTTGTTTGAGACAAACATTATGATGAAAACTATGGGAAATACAACATATAACAATATCGAAATAAGAGTGATTGACTACAAAAAGGGTATCGTGTTCGTCTTCGGAAAAGTCCGTATTTTCTGAAGATCAGGAAAAAAATTACTTTAGATTTGTTACTGTTTGTTGTTGTCTGCTTTTCTAAACAATTGCTACTTTACATGATATATGTATCTTCTTTTACAGTTTTCTTTTCTAAATGCCACTAATAACATATTTAACCACTAGAATTGATCTTACTTCTGTTTATGTGACTATCCATTAAGAAACCAAAATTATTATTTTTGCATTGAGTGAATATACAGAAACAAATCTTCAATTTTGAAGAACATCCGTATCATTACATCATCTAAAGTGGAATTTAATGTTGAAAAGTGTATACGGATAAAATTTGGCCAAGCATGTAGAATGCAAACAAGTGATCATGTCACATTTTTACAAGCAAATAGTTTAAAAAAATGATTTTCTTCTTTCAACGTAGTAGAAACACAAAAAGATAATAGAAAAATATTTAACGAAATATTTACTGTATCAGCTACAATATGGCGTTGCTAATATACAAAATTTTAGCCGTGTAAACACGACCGGCAACTAACCCTTACGAATGGTATTTTGGCGAGCTATCATGAATGTTTGTAGGTAACATATAACGTACAATATATTTTTGCTGAAACAATCATTGTTGCACTTTCTATTGTTAATAATAAAATGTTTTTCCAGAGAGATTGTTAACAGTAAAATAATCTGCCTGGTGACAATTATCTATGGAATGATTAGGATTTTGATCGTGTATATTATTTATCTCATCGGTTTCATCACGTAGATGTACTCACAGATTGAATTCAACACACGCACAAACCTAATAAAGTTATGCGTTGCATAGTCGTATTACAGTTTTGGATCACCTTTTTAAGATGAAGCCTTTAATCTCTAAGAACTTATTTTGATATTATATACATATATACACGTATGTATAATATATCGATTTTTTAAAACGTGTTTTACAAAGAGACGACTATGTAGGAAAAGTTAAGAATTTACGCGTAGGCGGACTGGACACTTACTTATCTTTCTACTCTCTAATTATCTAAGAGCTTTATCAAGTTTAGTGTTTCTTTAGCTTTCGGTACAATGTGTGTATGTGTATATGAGCGCAACGCATTCTTATGCAGTCGATGTTTTAATCCATCTAGTATTAAACAACCTGCCGAGCGGATAGATTACGAAAGGGCAACGATCTATTATTTTGAGAATACGCCGGAAAATTCTCGACAATACAGCGTTTATCGTTGGTTGGACGAAAATAATTCTGTAAATCTCAATGCAGGTACGATAAAGATTCAAATAATGTATAGTTAAAACTGTTCATTTATACAGCTATTCATAAAAATATCTAGACATGATAATGTTTATCAATAGTACTAAAATAGAACCAACAAAAAAGTAATTCTTAACATTTTCAAAGAGACTTTTATTTTTGATATTTTGTTAATAGTATAATGGCATAAATTAATTAATTATTAAGATTAATAATACGATAATAATACGATTAAGATCACGGCTTAGGCTAGAAGATATAAGAAAGTCATCCTTTTTTGTGTTTAAAATTATGCTACAATTAATTGCAACACAGCTGACTGAGTAGTACATTCAAAACTCTCAAAAAGACTTCCAGAATAGTTAAGTAAACACAATTTGTGTACAATATTTCCTTTTCTGCACTATATGATTACACACATAGCTGTGGAGAAAGATTCTTTTAGTGGGCGAGAAGTTTAAGTAACATTCGATAATCGTGACCCCCTTTTAGAGGAACACCAAGAGTCTCAAGGGCTAAAATCTAGACGTCCATTTGACAGCAGTCCACTGGATGAATTACTCGTAAATTATCCTGTCAGAAAGCTCACCGACTGGTGTCTCATACATCTTCAAGACTGGAGAATGCTAAACCGTATTAGAACACATAAAAACTAACTTGATCAAATAAGGCATTGCGCAACCAACTGATGACAAGTGCGACTGTGGCAAGATATGGAACACCTTCTAAAGTGCGTTAACTGTATCCTTGACGATTTATGACAAAGCAAAAAAAAATGTAGAATATTGTAGAACCTAATTTTAGAATTAACTTGCTAAGCTTTCAGCATCTCCTTTCTATTATCAATTTCTCTAAGTTTCCCAAAGATAATTTGTTGGAAGAACGAGAATTCTATTGACAGCGTATCAAATTAGTTCTGCTAAGTAGAAAGATCACTTTAGTTACTAACTGTACATACATCTATCTGTATGTGGGAATTTACATCTGACAACGGATTAAACTGTGCTGTAATACCAAATCCTGTATCGTTTAGGCTAATTTTACCTAACTCTATTACTTATTCTCGTTTATTTATTGATTCTACAATTTCGTAAAATTACACGACACATGTTCGTCCTTTTTTATTTATTTATTTACCCGTAACTAATTCTTGAAAGCTACACAAGTCTAATATGGAATGAGGTTTTGTAATAGGTGTTGGATACACTTGTTAATGTGGAACTGGTCTATTTCAATGCATATTTATCTACAATGTAGTCCGTAGGATCATGATTAAGTAATGTTAGAAGCAATTAAAGAGAAATATAAGTTAGCATTTTATTATTTTAATGAGAGAATAATGAAGCTTAGTACTAGGAAACCAAGAATTTAATTTATAATGTACTAAGTTGCGGTATTTTAACGATTATTATTGCTATAAAGTACTACTACTGACACGTAGACTTGCTATAACTTGAGACAATAAAATATTAGCAATTCTGCTTGAAGTATGATTAATCGACTTTGACGGTCTTTCAATTGCTATTACTAGCTGCAAAAGCTCCAGTAGATAAAAAAATGAAGAAATCAACAGTATAGTGAAGAGTACCTACTGCAAAAAAATTAGGAACCATTGTTTGTGTTTTTATATACCTACGCTTGAAGTGCTTTCGTGGTAAGTAACAGTAACTGCAATTGTATACTGGGTGAGTTTTTTATCTTGAGGCAATGCAATACCTCTAAAACACTGCATCAAATCGAAAAAGAATCTTAGTAAGATTTATTATAAAGTAACGGGACTCACTGAACGGTGCCGAAGTCGATCTTTCACGATCTAGTATCTCTCGTGCTATTCTTGAATAATGTGCTGGACAACAGTCATTTTGGAACCACATTTTTTGTCATACGTCCAAAGGAAGGTCTTGAAGTAATACTGGAAGTTCGTTATGCAAAATGTTTTGATATTTTTTTACCATTTTAGTTTCCATCGATAAAATATGGACCAATAAGCTTATTGCCAATTATTCCACACCAAACATTTAGGTACTCGATTTTGAAAATCATCGCCATGAAGTTCTTGATGCATGGAAACTCTAAATGGATAGTATTTCTTACGCTTCAATATTTGGCAGATAATGGACTGAGAAATTCCTGATCCGCGAGTTATTTCTCAAGTACTAATGTGCGAATTATTAGCTATTGTAGCTAATACCGTGACTTCATTATTTTCTCCAGCAATTACGTTTGCTTGGGTTTACAGTTTCTTCGCTATAAAACTGTTGAACGTCTCGGTAAAAAGAAGGGCGCGATCGCACCTTGTCGGGAAAATGTTGTGAGTAAAGATTAAAAGCATCATCGGTATTTCTACCACTTTCTCCATAGAAGTAAATCATTTCAATTCTTTCTTGTAATGTTATAGCCTCCATTACTGTTCAAAAATCTTATATTTTTCTCACTTATTTCTTTACCCTACATCAAATCCTATGAAATTGGAGCAAACTGTATATTCCATCTAGCTTACCTCCTTGTAGTATTTGACATTCTACAAGTCAGTTCTAAAAGGGCCCGCCTTCTACGAGAAATAAATGACTACTAAATAAAAGTGTTTTATCGCAAGCGAACAAATTAAACGTTTTAAATTCTTTATCTACGCAAGAGAAATTCTGTATGCTGAGGAATTTGATTTCCCCACGTACGTACCAACAAGTCAAAGATACGACCACAATAAGGCAATGTTTTACACGTAACTCGAGAAGATTATCAGCAATCGATTTATCTAATTTCTCAATTTATCCCCGAATCGGAAACACACTATATCCATTAACAAACAACCAGAAAGGAGTACATCAATAACAGGTCAGTGTAGTTAGATACTAATATCGAGAATATCGCTTTGAATATCTAGGTGATATTTTTACGTTGTTGGTTGCTGCCCCGGTATCAATTTGTTTCCACTAAATAATAACATCTGTTTGTTTCCGAGGTAGATAGTGGCGATGGGAATACAATGATATGGCACTGATTGGTGTTCTTTCTAGGATCAGGTTGTATAGTAGGGGACAAAATATAAGAACTATTTATTTTACAGTACAATAGGTGTAGGTATAACATTGTGACATGCCTTGAAATTAAGATTCAATTGATTCTAGGATATTTATAATTTTTGTAGTATCTTAGAATCGGAAAGTCTTCAGACACCCTTGTTATAGTTTTTATTTTTCCGACTCTTCAGTCATTTTTTCAATACTTCTTCCCATACTATGCACATCTACCTAAATTAACAGCACTAATTCAAATCGTCGGACTCGGGCCACGTTCTTCGTTGTTTTGGGAGTGTCCCAGAGAGCCGCGTAATACGAAGAAAGATTGGCCGGAGATCGATGAAGTCGGGAAAATCAGGTCGTGCGAGAGTCTGTTTGGGGCCCCGTCGGTATAATTATTCATTACACTTGTTTATTTGTACCCGATTTGATTTACAAGTGCGTATAGAAATACTGGTATATATGTATCTACGGGTATACGTTGTAAACCCGTGACGATATTTCATATTAACGACTTTCAACATATATATTTATGTACTTGCAATGTATTCATCAATTTATAAATGTGTATAACCAGACGCAAAAGTAATACGCGAGCTGATTAATGCGTTACTCTTCTCCTTCTGAAAAATAACTGCCGTAAAATTCTAAATGATCGTATTAACCGCTTCAGACGTTCAAATCGTTTAGTTACATTTTACAAGTACGGGGATTCAATTTAAAAAACATGTCTGGCTGTCCGTTCGTGCTAGAGTTTCGTAGAACGCATATTACGATTCGAGAAGCTTTTGAGTGATTTACAAATTTAAAAGGGCACACAAATGACGATACAATGTTTGTTTAATAAAGAGAAATTTTTGTGATGGGGACTATGTGATTGAAATAAATAATAATAATAATTCATGACATTCACATCCCTTAACAGCTTGCCTCAATTACAGGGGACATTGGTTGGCCATGAGTTATTATTAGGCCTGAGGCTGTAGACCGACTTAAGTTGGACATGCCACTGTTTCAGTTGAACTTTGCCAAGCTGTACTTTCTCAAAAACTGGGAAACTAACTAACAAATTCAGAAAGAACATACCGATGTTCTTTCTGAATTTGCTTTTCTGTAGTTTCCCAGTTTTTGAGAAAGTACAGCTTGGCAAAGTTCAACTGAGACAGCGAGTCATCACGGCGCACGAAGGCGGAGCGAAATCGATGACCTCGTTATACTACTAGCCAAAGTAGTAGCAGTAAAGTGACAGTATTTTATTTATGTACTACATATAAATTTGGTTGGCGCGGTTGACACGATGTTCCAGAGATTTAGACCGACACTATTACTATACGTGTGTGTGGGGCTCGTGCCACTATGAACTATTATTCGCCATGCCCACATCATCGAACGTGCAAATCACAGAGTACTGCATGATGACGTGCTCTTCAAGATGGCAGGGGTTTTACGGTAATTGCATTTCATTTCTTCGTTGCGGAATTACACGAATTGACCCCGGCGTAGCCCAGCCCACTTGTGTTACTGCGCTGTTTCAGTTGAACTTTGCCAAACTGTACATACATATATTGAGGATCCCAGCTTAGATGGTGTTAATCGCTCTTAGTAAGGTAAAACAGTTAGTGGTTACACCAAATGTGAAAAGTACTACTACAGCCCCTTAAGTATGATCTGCGCTTTCAAATTAATTGTTTCGTTTGAAATGTCGATAACATTACTAAATTTCCGCTTTTCTCGGGAACAGAAGCTTTACCTGTGATTTAAACACATCATTTATTTGTGATTTTTTCGCTTGTTTTAACAGCTCTTGTGTAAGCGACAGAGAAGTGCGGAAGTTATCAGTAGCATCCTCTGCATTACATATTCTTGTCTTGGAAAGGGATAAGCTGGCTGTAAATTTATGTTGTACTACTAGGAATTATTACCAAAATACATGTCTTAAGTCGTGGTACTAATTTACTTTTTTGTGACTTTCGGTTTAAGTATTGAATTTGCAAAGTAATTTGGTGAAAGACTTCCATAACGTTTACACGACCTATTTTCGTTGCTGTGTTTGCTTTTTGGCCACTGTATGTCCTCCTTTTCCAAAATGATATTTTTGTAAGTCTTAGGAACCTCGATCTACGTTATCAATCAATGTATCATCCTCGTCAATAACACTATGAGCATCGCTGTCTACATACTATACCTATTCTATCTCTAAGAATTCCAATTCATCGGGAATAATTGTCGCTAATTTTCGTCTGTGCTCTAACTCATCGTACCCAATACTTATCCACCAAGTAATTTACCGTACACGACAAATTTTAAAACCGTATTCAAAGTAGGAAAGAGAGTTAGCAGCCAGAGCATAAAATAAAGACAAGTACAGGGCTTTGACTTTATACCGAAACCCACCTGACTTCTTTTAGATATGTAACCCATTTAACAGTATGGTAATACATATTTTTAAAAATATAATTCCTCCAGAAATTTTTATTTACATATATTGCCAATTAAAATTTTACAGGTTAGGTTTATATTGTAAATAATCACAACTAAGTAACGGAAAAATAGTTACAATAAATGTTGAAAGTGGTTTCAGTTGTTATCTAACCAAATATTCACTCTTCGGTTTAAAGTTCCTACATATCTCTAGCTCTGTGTGCGGGGAGAATATTAGAACCCTTGTTGTAGCTCATCATCGTGTAGTTGTGGTATGCATTCGTTTAATATGGCACGGTGTCATCCAGATGTAATGGTGTCATGGCAAAATATTGGTCCGATCATTCTTCTGGTGGACTGCTGCTCAATTTCCCATTTTTATAAGATGTAAATTGATTTTGACAAAATTATCTTCAAAATGATGAATTATAACATGCTTGTGGTGTTTCAATGCAGCGTAATCAATATCAAAATCTGTCGTCCCAGTGAATTGCTCAATATAATTTTGTAGAGAATAATTTCATATCGCATTATCATCTCCTGTACTACTGCTGTAATGTGCCGTAGCACAGACGGTATTATTCCCTGGTAGTTAAAAAAAGAAACTTTTTATGACAATTAACTTAAATGCAGAATAAAATAAAAATTGAAACAACGACTGAACGGCACAAATAGAGACGTATAAAAACTGTCGAATATCGACTAGCAACTCTTAGGGATATATCTTGTTTCACCAACATATTATTTACGTGATCTTACGTCAGAGATCACGTGGGTTTCGATTCTAAATGAAAGCTCTGTACTTGTGACTTGTGATTCAGAGAAATTTACAGATTTGACAGTGCAAAGAGTGCAGACATTTCCGTTTGTAATATATAATGTGGATGTTGACAACAAAGTAGTATCAATGCAGGTAATGCAATTGGTTTTTTATTTTAAAAATTATCCAGTTCACTAACCCTTACTACAGTGAATCAAAATAATTTTGTTAAAACTTGATTATTGGGGATTATACAGTTCTTTAGATTAAAAACCGGTATTCAAACCTATAAATATATTTTTATAAAATCTGTGCTGGCTTTAAAGTTGGCCCTACCTTCAACAACGACTACATAATGGTATGGGCGAGGTTGGAGCTCGCTAGAGTGGGACTGTATACATCATGGAAAATTCTTTGGAAAGTGATAAATCGTGACATGGCCATGCGATTAGTACTAAGTTGTTCTTTGTCCACTTTATAGTATGAGCGCTACTGAAGAAGGATGTTTGATATTTACTTGTTTCTACCAACAAACTCTGTCAATATGTAATGTAATACTCTACCAAGGTAATTTGAAAAAGTGCAGAACATTTCTTAAAAGATTGCAAAAAATGTATTTAAATTCGTGAAACCAGCGCAGCCACCAGAAGCAAAATGCAGTTTATTTAATTTATGAGCCACAATATCTCCTTTGCAACTAAAAATTGATAGTAATTGTAATTGTGGAAAGCACAGATTCAAAAAGGAAAGACGCAATTTATTAGCCGATAGGATGGCTAGAAGATGGGTACACGTACTTTTCTATGTCTTCAAAATATCAATTCAGAAAAATATTAAAATTAATCTAACTATTTACAAATATTTCAAACATATATCAAATTAGTATGTAAGAGATTCAAACATTTATGACGCTTTCATATCCATATTTTATCGAGGTAAAGGAAAGGATATTCTTTAGTTATTACACTGGACCAATGATAAAAATAGAGGGAGAACTTTCCAATCATATGTGGATTCTATAGGTTTGTAGTAAATGTTTGATCTTGTTCTTTGTGAGGGTAGATAGCCACCAAAACAGTGAATCTTGAAAGCAAATGCTTAAAGATAAATAAAAACGTGCTTCATTAGGTACAGTTACTGGATTTAATGATAATCTATAGGCATTCCAAAAAAATACAGCCACTAGCGTATCAAACATAACATCATCACAGGCACGAAGCTGAACTTAACTATAGACTAACAGAATTGGTGAAACTAATCACCGCAATATGGAAAATCATTTGAAATGACACTAGCAGAAACAGGAACCATAAAAGATGAAAGATTAGGGTATAATAAGGAAAATAGTACGGTGGGAAAAGACCAATATGCTGTAATATAAAATTAGACCTCGCTGTACAGTACTATGGTAGTGGAATATTTTGTTGTAAAAAAAGAAATTTGATCGAAAATTAACAAAGAAAATAATTCTGGCTTGCAGAGAACGATTAACCAGAAAATATTAGAACAAACATTTGAATCCACTCGCAGAAGTATAAAAAATATTGAATCCAGCTACATTCACCAATCAGCTGCTCATGAGTTACCCTCTAGAAACAGATAAACGATGGAATTGATGCAAGTTGGCAGAAGACGTCTCAAAAAACTGAGATTTGAGACAAAGCAAAGACGGTCTCATGTGACAGTAAATGCCTGCAGCCGATGGCAAGTTTGTACAGGAAACATTTTGCCCCTGTTATATACATATCAAGATATAATTTACTCCACCAAGAATCTAAGAGTATTGGGTAAGTTTTTTTAAATAATTAAAAGCTGTTTACAAATCTATTTCAGATTTAAAGACAGCAGACTATCAATAAGGATACTCGTACTCTTTGACGTAAATTGATTTAATGATTATTTGAAAAACTGGAACGGCTTCAAAAGTAGTCAAAACCAAAATAAATATAAATCCGATACTTTACTACTCCGATTTACTCTGAATTCTTTGGGGATCGTAAAAGTTAATTTTCCACGATTATCGAGGTGTGAGTATAGTGTTTCGCGTTGAGTACTGAAACATTTAATAATAATTTAATAACATCTACAGCAACATAAATTCGAAATTTTATTTTTTCTACAATAATATTAAGTTGTCAAAACACAGACGGGGAATAAGTCTGTATACTTCCACGAACATCGTTGCGGCGATGTGTGGAAGTATAAATTTATTACGGGGATACTCATTTCATGAATTTCTTCTGGTATGGATATCATGCGAGAGAAGTTATTTATTAACAACTTTCAACGGTGGATACGATTTTCCTCCGTCTTCTTCTTCGTATTCTCCTTCTACTACTACACGGTGTTAGTGATATATGACTCAGATCGTTTCGAACTGTCCCGATATTTTTGGCTACGGACGTTTGAAACACAATATCACCCGTACACAATCCCATAGATATGCCGATGTACATTTTATGTCAACAGGGTCATATATTTCTGATTTCGTTCAGAAATATTTCTAACCAATCTAATATACAACGTAGTTCGAATGGACACTTTAATTTAAGATGTTCAAAGCATTTACGTACTTATACATGCACGTATGTACATACATACATACATGTGTATGTAGCACAATGTAGTCAGTAAATTACCTATAATAATTCTAGGTCATGTATGAGGCACGCATAAACTATTTTATGACGTACTGCAAATCCAATAAAATGCGGTGTAGCGGCTACTTTAAATGAACTTCCAAGTTGTTGCGGTACGACATGTTTCCTTCAAAGAGCTTTTGTGGTTGTATTTTAGAGCTTCTTAGTTCTTATCTCGTAAAATTTATCTGCAGTTCACACTAACATTTTATATATATTCAAATTTTAAAGTAGCAGTTACGACCGAAGAAATCTTTAAACGTGAATACTATAGCTCTCAAATTGCTTGCACTAGAGATTAAGGTACCTTATAAAAGGGTTTTCAAATTGTGCGACCTCCATTCCAATTCATTTCGTGGAGTTAAAGATTGAGGAAACCGACTTAATTACTTCATGATTAACTAGCGAAGTATGGAGAATCAAAAAGATACAATATAGTATTAAGAGAGCAATATGACGCAAAATAAAAGGTGTAGTAAAAAGTCCATTATTTTTGCAATAGATGGCTTTATGAATCTGTATCTCGTGTTGTATGAGTGCGATCGGGTTTCGCCAGATGGCGTTAGATATATAAGATCTCTTACTAAAAAAGACATTCGAGGCAGTTTTTCATTGCTCTACGCGATATTATTTGAGAGGGCGTCAAAGTTAGACACCAACCAAGAGAAAATACGTCACATTCTACAGTTTATCGTTGATAAAGGCGAAAACCAGCCAGGCGGCTGAACATGTAAATAGTGTTTATGGTCCTGATAGTGTAACAGCCAATTACGCACAATTATGGTTTCGTCGATTCCGTTCGGGTAAATTTGATGTCAGAGATGCACCATACTCTGGATACTAATTGTTGAGAATGTCGACAAAATTATAGATATTGTGACCGTCATGTCAGCACTGTTTCAACTGGACAGGAGGTAAACATTGCACAAAAAACCGTTTGGAACCATTTGAGTAAGGCTGAATACAAGAAGAAACTCGATGTATGGGTGCGGCATGAATTAACGCAAAAAAATCTCATGGACTGGATTTCCATATGCGAATCGCAACAAAATTGACCCATTTCTAAAGCATATGGTGACAGGTGATGAAAAGTGGGTCAACGTCAAACGAAAACGAATCGCGGTAGCCAGCACAAACATTGGCTATGTTTGGTGGGATTGGCAAGGAGTCATTTACTACCAGCCGCTTCCCTGTGGCCAAATTCTTAATTCGGACCTGTATTGTCAATAATTGGACCGTCTGAAGGCAGCAATCGCCCACAAGTGGCTTGCTTTGACCACTATAGGAGAGGAATTGAGTTTCATCAGTACAATGCTAGACCACACATATCTGTCGTGGCTCGCCAGAAGCTCTGGGAGTTTGGTTGGGAGGTAGTTATGCATGCGCCTTATAGTTGGGGCCAAGTGATACCAAGTGATACCAAGTGATTACCACTTGCTCCTGTCTATGGCGAATGATTTTGCTGGTGAGAAATTGGCTGTCCCAGTCTTTTGGTAATATGGACAAAGATTTCTATGAGAGAGGTTTATTTGACCTAAATCGGATCATTTTTGGTATGTTAAAATAATGGATTCCTGTATGTACATTAAAATATGCTGCAAGGATCTAGGGAGTACCTGCTTTGCTGAACAGTTTAAAAGATGCTTTAAGTATTTTTGTACAAATGTATCAGCCTATCATTTCAGAATATCAAAACCAACTGTCGTTACGATCATGATATCCGAACAGCAACTAAAGTTGTTCTTGAAGACTTTTCTTTATTTTTTTGTGCAGCTTTGGTTTTTCCGTCGATGTATACTATATATCCTTCAATTAGTTGCAACAGTATGGTTACGTTTTTCTTCTTTTCTATTTTGCTTCGGTCTCTTGGTTGTTGGTGAGTATTCTCGTACACCGTATTTTTTCATTTTTAGCAACTTTTGCATTCTAATTTTGTTTCAGCAAATCTGAGGAAATTATATGTGGCTATAAAGAACGCGTTACTCATCAAAATGAATAATAGAGTTCTGATAATTTAAGTAAGCCATTATTATTGCAGCTTTAAGCACCATATTCATACCATCCACCTCAAGAACGACATATTTTTGCCAATGCTCTTTAGCCCTACCAATTTGAAACGATCTCTAAATGATATCGGTAAGCTCTTGAAATCTATATATGAAAGCCAGACTTATACTTGAAGAAAGCTACCACTACGTAGATACACTGCAAACATACCATTATTCATTTATACTTGTATCAATAATCGTTTAAAAACATATCCTAGACTGCAACATTTGCTTTCGTGGCGTTTAAGAAATTGTTGATGGTTCGTCCACCGAAGGTCACAATTCCTTTTACAGAGGTTCATGTATCGGTGGCCAGCCTATTCTGAAATTCAATTTCAATAAATATCTGGTGTTAACATCAAAGTCCATCGACTACAACGAAATGAATTATTACGAACACAACAGTTGACAAGTAATTAACTAGGGCCAACACCAACATGAATTATTTCCCCGATAGATATTTGCAGATAAAAAACTAATATGGAATATAAATCTGACCGTAATTTCATTACCTATAGGTTACGACACAAGATCGCCTACGCGATGTTTAATCTCACATATACACACACAGATATATACTATGTGGAACGTATAATAATAAAAAAAATTCTAGGCAAGTCATGAACAGGTGACCGTATTTTAAATCGATTTTCGGTCCCCACAGCATCGGTCACAGATTGGTTATTCATGCACATGCAGCGGTGTAATACGTATCCCATAAATGGAACAGACGAGAAAGTAAAATTACTGCTTACTGATTTATAAGATATTTAATCTAGGGGGATTGCCAAACGACCACCTCGTCTTGTAAACGCGATCTAACTGTAGTAGGAAATGCCTTT
>ML219375.1:190-64539 GCA_004785975.1 Popillia japonica | reverse complement strand
GACTTGTTTTATATAAACATATAAAACAAGTCAAAATCTACAGGAAACATAGTGCAAACGCACTATGTTTCCTTCGGTTTTTTTACTTTGCTGCACACTAGATTTCTGGTTAAAACTTGTTTTGATGACTACAGCTGCTATGGGTACTTGGTCTAATATATTTAATAATATTTTATATACCTACCTACATGGGCTTTTCACGCCTTAACATCCCCCAACAACTTGCGCCAATTACAGGGGGCATCGATCGTAGTCCAACTTAAGATGTTATCTTCTCGCATTTGCCGTTGAAGTTGGGAAACTACAGAAAACCAACCAGAACCCGATACCACCGGACTATGAAGCGAACCCGCTAGGCGCTGCACTACACGCCAGTAAAAATAAAACAATGAACATGAGGAACTGGTAAGCATAGAAAATATGGACCACTTAAAATTAAATAAGAAAGAATAGAACATAAAAACGAAAAAAGGAAATGGAATTTAAAAAAATGAAAAAAATTCGAAAAGAGAAAGGCAAAAATAAGAGATAAAATAGGGATGAAATAATAAAGCAAGAAAATAGATAAAGACAATTAACCAAAACACAAAGAATTGAAGTAAAAATAAAAAACAAAAGAAATAAGGGAAAGGGGGGCTCAAAGAATTAAAAAAGGAAATACAAACGGAAAAAATAAAAAGAAGGAACTAGAGAAAAGATAAAGATAGAGAACTGAGAAGAAATTAAAGAAAAATATACAAAATATAAAACAGGAAAAGGAAAGAAAAAATGGGAAAAAAGACAAGTGCAGAAAAAAGGAATAATAAATAGAGAAAAATATGAAAAATAGGGAATATAATTGAGATTGAAAGAAATAGGAAACTCAAGAAAGAAGCAATGCAGAAATCATGGGCATAGGAATAATCAACATAACCTATAACATAAACATAAACAGGCAAAATGACAAACTAATACACTACTTGACAGCAAATTCAAAGACATTATGGGTAAAGGTCTAATTAGAAGATGGTTTTGATAAAATTAGAAACAAATATAGAACCAGCACACTTCAACCTTTGTTGCTCGCACTGTATATATTTGACTCGCATATTTCTGATAACATTTGTCTGTGTTATCTGTCAATAAGAACCGCCTTCCACTGTTGTGCTACTTTGTATTTTAAAGTTACTTTAAAGTTTAGTATCGAAACTTGTGGAAGGCAATGTATACACCAGAGGGAACCAACAATAAGTAAATTGCTTCTGTGTAGATTACATCGGTCGATAAGAAGTGGATTGCGATGCATAGCCAGTTCGATGATACTTTTGGGAGATATACTACTGTTACTCGCAGCCTTTCACGATATGTACTTCAGCCGAAAGATATTCGCCTCTAAATTCTTTCACGACGACGGAAACGACAACGGAGATGACTTTTCCTTTCCCTTTCTTTTCCTTATTTAAGTTTTTTTCTCCCATTTTCTTATGTACAGTACATATGTTATACTGCGTCCATGTGTGTATACATAGTGTACTTACGATGTCTTTAGGTTTTTCGTACGCTTAAGGAATAATAAAATACCTCTATCCCACATCCTTACTTTACATCTTTTCTCTTATTACTCGGTGCGTTTTGCGTGCGAACACGTTGTTCTTCCTTATGTAACTGACGCGACGTATGCGTTCGTGTTGTTGAGTGGGTCGTTCTCGTATTTTTTTATTTCGGGGTTCCAATGAAGTGATCTTGGCAATTCGTTATAAACGACTTTGTATGTTCAGGAACTGCTGCGTAATGGATGTGTGTTTTACTGTGAGCAAATGGGAGGGGAGTAGTGATGTGTTGTGTTAATTTTATTACACAAGAGACGCCGAGAAAAAAAGATCGATGCAAAGTATGGAAACTGTTAAATAATTTAAAAATTATTTACACCATGTGAACTTGATAGTTGTAACATTGTTAAAATATTGTCGTTCTCACAATTTCAAGCATGGAATCTTCAATTTCTTAATTGATACTGCAAACACATTTATCACAATAATGAATTTCCGTAGTCAATTTAAGAGATAGATTTAATATTAAAACGTGTTGGCTCCAAATTTCTTGTCACATACTTTACCTCCTAACCCACTCTAAACCCATTGAGGTGTACATGCTCCGCGATGTCTAATATCAGCTTCTCCTCTTTTCATTGTTGACAGAACTTGTCGAGCATTGCCCAACCACAGAATATCAAAACTATCAGTGATAATAGTTCTTAGTATAACTGCAGATTGAGGAAAATACTACCCATGGAGAATAGGAAAATCATGTTTATAATGAATCTTGTGATATCGTATCATCCGAAATGTTAAACAGAGAACCGAAGAGATCCTTAGGAGACCATCAAACAATATTAGAAGCAATTTACTTCTCTTCTTCTTAAGCATGAAGGATCTGATGTATGAGGGAAGAAGAAGCCGACTTTCACCTACATATGTATTATTTAATTACGAAGCACTCACTGATATTTTGAAACGAAACTTCGTTGATTATTTATGAAAGAAGCTCAACAAGTCTTTTTCCAGAGATGGCCGTTCTGCTGGTATTATTCAGTAATATCAACCCATTCTAATGGTAAATAACACATGACAAAATAAGGCCATGAGATCCTCCTGACTATGTTGGGCAAAGCCTGGAGGATAAAAGCTGTAAACTGGTGAAGTAGTTGTACACGAACGATTCTTGGGATTCCTCCGCTGCAATTTTGTTGTGTGATCTATCGTAACTCTAGGAGCAGCAAAAGCATGCGACCGCAAGTATAAGCTCGAAATCTCAGGCTGGTTTATGGACGCATCAAAAAAGCCGAATTGCACGGGCAATGGAATTTGGAAAGACGCTGAAGCATTTGCCGAAGTTTGTAACGAACTCCGTTCGCATCAAGAAAAATTTTTTTTAGAAATGATTTCCGTTTATATTTAACCGAAATAATAATTGCTTTAAATTGTTTTCTTGATCTAGCATAAATATATGTAAATAGTTTTGATCTCACCTGTATATGTCCAGTTTTGATGTGCTGTGTACCTATATTTTAACCATGTTTTTGCTCATGATGTCATGCCACAAAAAGGTACTGGCCAGGGTATATAAAGGCCGCGTTTTGATGTTAAATTACACTTACTTGCCAGCTCTCCTCCCTTTCCTTCCTGATTGCCGGAGCCGATTTAGTTGGCCAGCGCATCCTGACCGTTGGGTGATCCGAAATTTTGTTGGCCCCATATAACCCCGAGCATTCTGAGGAGTGGGCCGATTAGTTGGCCTCTTCAGAAGCACCACCGTCCGTTCGCAGAGTGTGGCCGAGATTTCGTTGGCCTCTGCGAAAGCACCAGCGATCCAAGCATAGGGTGGGCCGAGATCGTTGGCTCCTGTTTCCTTCCGGTGAGGTGTCAAGCTTGTCGACCCTCACAACACACCGTTGCCCCATATCTGGCTAACAAAATATTTAATATTTAGCAGTTTAAGTTTCACCTATTTATAGGAATTTACCTGGATACCTGGCCCGTACCTGACGTAAGCATTGCTTGTGTTTCTTTATAACTGTATTAACTCGTCATATCAATATTTTGGTAAATATATATCTTTTGCCTCCCGTATTCTGTTGTACAAACCGCTTGTTTTACTATTTTTGCATTCTGTGGACATTTCGTTTAATTTCTATCACCTGTCTAGGTACGTAAAAGAATTTATTTTATTTTGGACCTGTAAATAAATGTATATATATAAGTATTTCAATCCTACCTGTTTTATTTCTTCATGCTACCCCGAGGTTAAAATTCGTTAGTTTGCAAACGGGAACAACTTGTATTTATTAGATAATTAACCTTTCCGTGTTACCATAACATCGTGGTATCAAATGACAGACTCAGCGCAGTACGCCATCTAGCGAGCCCTGTGGCAATCTAGTTAGAGTTGGACGCGATACACAGTGGTTAGAGATCTGCACGTTTGTTTAGTAGTATTTGGTACTGTCACTGTTACTTGGTTTTCGTTTAATTAATTATCTATATTCCCGGAATCCCGAAAGTACCGTTGCAAGTTGAGGAATAGGAGTCCTCAAAGACCGAAATAGTCGCCATGCAAACTAGTACTAGAATACCGCAGGAACTGATTGCCAAGATACTCTGAGATTAGAGGCAATTTGACAGCTAAACAAGTTAGTAAGAGGCCAGTCACACATTCAGAAGCAATATGCGGGAATCCCTTTGACTGTATCAAAAATGATATCAAGTCTGAGCTCATCGCTAGGCATAGCGAAACAGTGATCAGGAACAGGTGGGGCTACTTAAGAATAGATTGGCTAAACGAAACCAAATTAGATAAAATAATTCTCGTTCAGTTTGCTGACTTTTTTGCTCATATGCAACTAGGCTAAGAGGCCTAAAATAGCAGAATGATCGGTAGGCTTCTCCCACTTATCAGTTTCCTTAAATATATCACTTTTTCGGTAATCGCAAATACTCAAAAGAATTGATCTAAACTCTTTCTAGCTTGATAACCCAAAAGGATTGGGGCATTTTAGTTTTAATGTTGTCATACATGGTCTACCAGCCTAAAAGAGAGAAAGCAACTTGCAAACACTTTCCAAGTTTGTTCAGTAGTTGTATATTTGTCGGTATCTCGAAATCCAACACATAGGAATTAAATGTCAATTTCTTCTCCTGACGAAATAAATTGATTTTGAATTCAATCGAGTTTGATTTTACCTAAAAGTAGAAGAAATATGTGAAAAATAGAGAAGTCTTATCCAATGGGGTACTAGATATAATCAGACATAATTTTATCAAACAAAGGCACTGATTTGAATAACTCCAAATCTACCTTTCTTAAAGTAGCAATTCCGAAATGCAAAAGATGTTCTCTTTCATTCCTACCGGATCTCTTCGTAATAAATAAATTACATTTACGAAATCAATTCGAATTAATTCATACAAATCCCCGCCAAATCCTCCGGACGCGATGACTGATGGGAAAAAATCCACGCCAAAAGGATCCGATGCCAGTGTCTTTCCTTCCCGAACAAAGAACAAAGCTTAAAATTACGTAATTAAAATTCAGCGAAGCGGCAACTCCTTAACGCTGGGACACGGATAGAGGAAGAGATGAAAAAAAAAAAGAAAAGAAAAGACGAAAGTGGCAGCGGCAACTCAAAGAGATTTATATAGGTGATGTTATTAGCCGAAAGTTAATAGGAGACGAGACGAGAAGAGAGTCCGCGAGAAAAAGAAAAGACTACGAAGACGGCCTGCTAGATGGAATTAAGAAGTATGAACGAGCAAAACGGATCACGTAAAGGGGATGAAAAAGTTTGAAAAGAAGAAAGCGATGGTAAACAGCGCCGTTGATGCTGTGTGTAGGTGTCATGTTCCAGTGGTTCTAAACATGTAACGAGTTAAAAATGTTAAATTAATGAAATTTTGTGTGTTGTTTTGGAGATGTTCAGGCAAGATCTTGTTATTATTTTATCTCCTAAAGAATTTGGGTCCATAAGGGTTTTCGACCAAAAAGAATTAAACATCATTTTCGTCGAAAAATTCCTTTTCCCAGAATAATGGTTCTTCCCATCTGAAACATCCTGTATAGTACTGTGACGATGCCGAGTCGAGATTCAAGATCATAAGGTTGAGCACGTACTATTTATCAATTAAGGCGCCCTTTCTACCCTAAGCAAAAATGCAATAACTGCAATCCACTAAATCATTTTGGATGCGACTGTTTATTGTTTCTTTTTCCAATTATCTCCCGGAATATCTTCTCTCCTCTTTCCGGATTCTTGTCGCACCGACTCAAACTGTTATGTTATATGGGAAATAAACAAAGATGGAAAACTATTGTGTCTTGTTTAAGACGAGCTGCGTCAGATGAGGGAAGGCGATAGATGGAGGCAGAACGCGAGTATTAGGGGGAAGCGACCCGGTTCTAGGGCACGGGTGGCACACTAAAAGCTTTGTAAGACATCGGAATTGTGATCACGTGGCTACGGAAGAACCGAGGTTTTCAATTTAAAACAAAAGACCAAGATTATAACGACTTTCCGCTAAACCGAGTCGAAAATGCAATAAAATGGAACGGAGAGATGTGAAGACGGAGACATTACATATCTGGTTATTTTGCCCATATGTTGTGCATTTCTGTATGGGGACTATTAAAATCTTAATTTTGTATTTTTAAAGTATGTGTTCCAAATTTTATGCTCTAAGTATATGCTGCTTGGTTATGATTAGTAAATTAATTAACTTCTCTTCTTCTTTTCTTATCCTTATACCTTTTCAGGTGTCGCGTGAAGGTTCCATTTCTTCTACCCACTTTTTCCACTCTTCTGTCTTTTGCTATTGCTTTCATTTCGTCCAAGTTCTTTCCCTTTCTTTCTCCCATTTTTATCTGATCAATCCATCTTCTCCTAGGCCTTCCTCTTCTGCTATTTTTTGAGTAACCGGTCTCCATTATTTCCCTCGTAATTCTATTTGTCTTCATTCTTACTATATGTCCAGTTCACCTGTTTTCCTAATTTTCTTCACTATTGGCTCTTCCTTTGTTATTTCCCTGATGTCTTCGTTCTTGATCATATCCCATTTTGTTTTCCTCGCTATTCTTCTTAGATGTTTCATCCCCATTGCATTAATTCTTGACTCATCTTTCTTCCTCAATGTCCAGTTTTCGCATGCATATGTTATTATTGGTAATGTTATTGTATTGTATTGTGTAAATTGACTAACAAACCTGTTAAATCTAAGTGGAGTCCAACCAATGCACTACGAATAGGCTACGCCACATCGTTAATTAAAACATACCTCAGTTACTTTGTTGTTTTGAAATCCTGGTATTTAGGGACAGATCTAGCTATAATGGTTACTGATTTAATTATTGTTTCTCAAAACGTCTGTAGAATACATGACACCAAATAAATGGAAGGCGTTTCTGAAAGCATTTTCTTCGAAAATGTTTGTAAAAACTTTAGGAAAATCTGCTCCAGTTGATCTAACACAACATGCAACAGGCTAAAACTGTGCTTTATACATTGTGATCGCAGAATACCTTACAAGAATTTAGGTCGCATGATGTTCTACTGTGCCCCTTCACATGAGCTATGAGTTGCTAGGACTTGCTCCCCATCCAGTCTAAAGGCTCTAATAAATTGTAATAACTGTGGTGGCTTCAAAAAGTGTATTTTCACTCGTCTACGACCGCTGTTCCGGGTCTTCGTCCTCCGCCCCGAAAAACCTTGTCATGTGTCCCCAAAAGTGGCAGTGTTCTGTGAGAAAGGCCTCAAGGACACGTAGACTGTTTGTACTTTGTACTTTTCTATTTCTACTTGCCTGGTCTTTGCTCTGTGCTTATTGAAGTTTTTAAGGAATACCTTAGAGCATCTCAAACCGGTTATTTTTGATTACCGTTCATCCCTATCCCCCCAGATGGCTACTTCCTTTGGTGCTTTGGTTCTTCAAGGTCAATAACAGAGGACATTCAAATGTCAAGCAAGGAACTTAGAATATATGCTAGCCTTTAATATTACCAATTTTGCTCTTCACCTTAAGTGGTTAGGAAGCAATTAATAACGTAATATTGTAGTAGTGGTCAGATCAGTAATATAGTTTGGAAGCCACTGTAGCTACATCCACCGCACAGTCATTCACTACTAACTTGCAAATATGATTATTAGTACGTGTCCACTTCAGAAGAAGCAACCTTAAAAATTGTAATATACATGCATAGTTACCACTACATTTTGCTCAGTATTTCAGCTATAGGGAGACTGTCTTAAATGTCATCGAATCCAAAAGATTTGTACAAAAAAATCGTATGTAAAATGACACAGTGTTTTGAAAACCAATAGAAGATAAGTAGGTATATACACACACTTGTGGTCAAACAACCACCAAACTTGTGCAACCATTTTGACGTTTACTGAAAATGTTTGCAAGAAATTGCATGTGGTGTTTCAATTTTTAACTTTTGGGGGAGCAAATATACATAAAGTAATCGACAAATTCTACGTTGGGGCATGGTTAAGTTGATTGAAAAGGACGTGGATTGTTATGTAATTATAACAGCCACCATGTAGATTCATACAAGAAAAGTGCCAATCTTGTACCTTTAGAATGACATTGGTTCTTTGGACGAACACATTTAAAAATAATTTGAAGAACGTTTTACCGATGCAGAATGTAAATAATCCAATAAGTACTCAAAAGGACCACCGTGGCTTTCTAAACATTAATTGTATTCTGGAACACTTTGTTGTCACTTCTTCACCGATATCATTTACAGCTGCAGTGATAGTACTTCTTAGTTTGTACAGAGAGTATGGAGGGGATTTGGGATTTAGTAGAGCTATGGCCAACGAGTTCTACTTATAATCTATTGCCAAATTGCTCTTCAAGCTTCAATCTTGCAGGTTCCAAAATATTTTTGTAGCCTGTAACGAGTAGCTTAACCATATAATCAAAAAATGTTGGTCATAATGGTTCCAGATCATATTGCCATATTTATCAATGATTATTTTCACAAGTTAAATCATGAGCGGTACAACTGGTAGTCTTTAAAACTACATTTTTACAATATAATTACTGCTACGTCCACGGAACCTAAGAAGAAACTCGCAAAGCCAGGTACAAAAATTGCGCTTTCAAATAGTACATGTCTAATGACAGATCGTAAATAGATTATTAATATACCTACAAAAAGAACAGTTTTATATTCAATTTTACTAAAAAAATATGGATAAATGTACACAAAGAGTATAAAATGTACACAAAGAGTAAATATAATAATAGTAGTTCAAAATGTACGACTAGCTTGTAACGTCGATATCGATAGAAATATCACTCTTTACAATTATTGTTAATTCAGAAATAAAATGTCAGTAAAATGATTTGTAGGACTTTTTTTATGTGAAACAGCACATTTGATTATATTGTTTGTTCAAAATATTTTCTTAGCAAAATTTGAAGTAGTACAAAGGAAATCTCGTAACACGAAAGTTATTTACTTTTAGCCCGATGTATTCCACGATGTGATCTTGTTAACTATAGATTACATTACAGACTCAAGTACATAAGTATAGAGTACAAGAGTTTAGTACAATATCGCATCAAAACTTTGTTGCGAACTATAACAAAGCTAACTACTATAATAGCTATCCAAGATTCAGCGACATTTGAGGTTATGTCTGCATTCAATACTGCAAACATTTAAAAATAAAAAAATAATATAATAGGCAACAAACTATTTCCGTACCATCTGATTTTCAATTTACTGAATAAGAATAAAGTCTGTTAGTTTTATTACGCTGTATTCTAACAACTTCGCTGCATATCTGCTATCTCCTTTTCGACGTTGCTCTAATTTTACATAATGAAATACGTGCTTTTGCGTATGTTAGTTGTCGTTTTTGCGGAAAGTGTTTACACACGGAAACCTCGTTGTGCTTTTTATGTGTTTGCAGTAGATGGTGGTAAATTATATCTCGGAAAATAATAGTGAAAGAGACCATTCGAAGCAAAATAAACGTCAAACGGTGACGGCAGTTATTCTTAACTTAAAAACTAACATTATACTTGCGAGTAAAGTGTAGTACTTACCAAAATTTATAGTCATGGCAGAGTTTATATTAGATGTGTAAAAGTACAGATTTACTAAGTACATATATGTATATTCCAATTCAATAGCAGAGTTTTATACATTTACAAATAAGCATTCTAAAAAAAAGATCAATTCCAGGCCATATTGTTAAAATTGAAAAGAGAAATATAACCGTATACAAACGCACACACGCACACATACAAATATCGAAAAGTAGGTATTCCTTTTTCCCCCAAAATCGATCGTTCACGGAAGTACATCGAGTGTATCGGCCGTTGGAAAATAAAAAAAAAGGGGAGACCTTTTCTACCGTACGCCCACCATCAATTTTTATGTTACATCGTTGAGTGTCATCCCCTCTTCAACCGCCTTCGGGAAGACTGATTCGGATTCTCTCCTTCCTCTCTCCGCAGCCGTTGCCGGAGCAGGGTTCCGCTACCGTTTCCGAAGCGTGGGAAAGCGAGACGCCTGCAATTTATGGACAACTCTAATGATCAATGTCATATTTCAAGACCGCAAATGAGAAATCGACCGGCCAATAGATGTATGTGGTCCTTTATTTTTCCCTTCGTTGCGTCTCCGTTTTGATAAATTTATAGCAATTCGTGTGAAAGATCGGCCGAATACCGAAATTGGCCGTTTATATTTTCGTGGTGAAATAATAAGGCGCAGAATGACAGAAACAGTGCTTTGTTTGGATTTTTCAAGATAATGGCGTTTTTCTGTATTTCAAATTTTCTGATACGCTCTTATGTATAAATTTCTTTAAAACACTTAAGTCTCCGCTGTATCAGCTCTGATAAAAATATTGACGAGAGAATACATAGATTTATAAAGAGAGACAATCAGATACAATATACCTTGAGATATCTTATAACTTGCTTCACAGAATTCTGTAATAGGAGAAGCCAATACTTACTTCTTATGGCCTCGATTAGTCCTTGCACTCCAGTATGAAGTTGCTGTTTATGATACAATATGATGAACTATGATAACATTATTTTAAACAGCCAACTACACTTATGAAACCCTAATAGTCAAGGAATGGATCGAGAGAAAGAGAGAGAGAGATCTTTTGATTTATCACGGCAAGGCTTGGCAAATCCCAAAGTTCTTGACGGAATTACTGCGTTTGCACGATTTGTTTTAGGCAGCAATGTGCTAACCTGATCTCGTCAGTCGACAATCCGCCATTATTATTATTATTATTATTAGGGAAGAGTTTTATCTTCTTGATTCCTGCGGTCGGAATCAAGAAGGTTCCGTGATTGCTGCCAGGTATGCTCGTCTTGTCTTGTAGTTTATAAAAAACAATTTTCACACTCTTCTATTCTTTCTCATCTAATATTCATGATGGTTGACCAGCGATGGCCTTTATTTCTTCAACGCCCATCGACCACCCAACCAAGTCAACACCTACCAACATATCTATTGGTTTCGAAGCACTAAATTGTCTGTTCGTTAAACGAAAAATAAGATTAGCAGCATTAGGTAGACAACCAATGAAACACCAATTTACTCTGAACAAGATTATATTACCCGTGTTTGACAAAATTAACACAAATAATTATTACAAAGATACAATATCGTACAACCATCATGCAATATCAGTTTTATCGTAATATAAAGGGTTTTCAATAAGAGTCGAAACCCACGTGATCTCTGACGTAAGATGACATAATAATATGTTGGTAAAACAAAAAATATCCATAAGCTATCTAACCGGTCTAACCTGGTTGCTAGTCGATATTTGATTTGACAGTTTTTATACGTGTCTGTTTGCGCCGTTCAGTCGTTGCTTAGTTGTGATTATTTACAATATAAACCTAACCTGTAAAATTTTAATTGTCAATATATGTAAATAAAAATTTCTGGAGGATTTTCATTTTTAAGAATATGTATTACCATACTGTTAAATTGGTTGCATATCTAAAAGAGGTCACGTCGGTTTCGGTATTTATTGAAAGCCCACTACTACACTAAAACGTTACGTCAAAACACAGCACCAATGCGTAAATGGTTGCTTAGTTACTCGTAATTAATACATCACGGAACAGGTATGTACGTCGTAACACGCTGTTATTAAATGCATATAATCAACGCTAATCTGATTTAAGCTAATCTATCAGAAATTAAGACACAAACCAATATAATGTACAGGAAGTTCCGTTATAGGTAACTCACTCCAGAACTTCCCGATAATCCTAGTGAAGCCAATGTTATTGTCTGCCATAAGCAGTTAGCGCGGATTACCTCCCCGGCCATAATCAAAATCTACAACGCGATGCAATGTTACTGACAAAGTTCCGTATTATCGCACGAGATTATTACATTTCGATTAAGATTAAGTGGGAATAGTTCTCTCTCGGTTAAATGTAATCCGTTCCGCGTTAAAATAACCTATCAATTCCAGATCGCCGAGTTTCTCGTGCGGATTTGGCGGTGGAAAGTTCATTTGCACAAAAAGAGAAGGCAGCGAATGGTACTTTTTTTCGCGAATACGGACGAAAGTTTGGTCTCTTGTGTATAATTGTGGACGAGTTAGGGTATACCAATTAATAATATAAAAAAGAAAATCATTTTTTCCTTAATTATCTCGATCAGATTTGTTTCATACAAATGAAAATAATATAAATAAGCTTCAAAAATAAAACACAAATATCGTAACCATTTCTTTATTAATTTTCAAAACAAATAGCAAATTATGTTAGCAGTCAGATAATTTATTTTATTTTATATACAGTATGCCTCACTTTAGACGGCACCACCCCAGTATTTTTTTAATATATTGTCGATTTTTTAATATTTTGTCGATTTAATTTTTTTTTATTTATGGTCATACCTTTCACTAAACTGTAATTTTAGAGCATGTTACTTTCGCCATCACAGTAAAACGCTAACTTACTTTGCGATTTCAAATAAACAGTAAAATTGAAGAAGTCATATTAGGGATTTTTTTATAAAAAAGTTCGGTTAATACAAGTTGTTCAGAATGGTGTAAACAAGCTAAATCCAAAATTTTATTAAAAACAAAAAATCTTGAAAATGTTTCCCCAATTAGGGGAAGGTGTATCTTTGACCAGGTTTTACTTTGAAAATTTTTGAAAACACAGGATAATTCAAATTGTTTTAAGACTAATCAATTGTGATACTTAACCTTTTCATCAATATTTTTTTTACTTCTTTTTCATAAGTTTTAATCCATTTTTAGTAATAAAGAAAATTGTTACACATTGGTCAAAGGTTCAATATACTGTTGTATCTTTGACCAGCATATGGATTTCAGACCAAAACAGGTAAAATAAAACAAATATATATCTTACATGAAAGTTTATTGTTATATAAAACCAGAGACACAAACTATAACTTAGTATTCATTTAATAAACATAAGAAAATTGCTTATTCTACTTTGTAGGATGAAAAACCTACTCCAAAATTTAAACATTCTCGTTGACGTGCTGATCCACCTGATTTGGCAGGGTTGGGAAGCTTGGCGACAATATCCTGTGGGATCATCATCAATATCATATGTAGAATGGTCCTCTATAATGAATTTTTTTCCTGGTATTTTCTTTAGATATTGGACTTGAGCATCATTTTCCAAAGACATTACATGTACAACAAAATGCTTTGAGATTTTCGTTGTTGAAATATTAACTAGAATGTAACCACCGTTTTGCAATTCTTTGTCCTCAAATTGAAGCTCATCATTGAACTCTTTAATTTCACTTTCAAAGTTAAACTCACTTTCATCAGAAGAAAAGTCAAAATTTTCTTCACTCTCCGAACTATTTTCTGCCACGGTAAGCGCATCAAAAAGATTCTTTTTTGATAGTTTAGATGGTTTCACTGTTTTGTTTGTTGTTTTTATTGCTTCAATAATAACCAGTAATAACTACTGAATACAGATGATGTTGTACCTTTGACCTGGTCAAAGGAACACCACCATAAAATGGTCAAAGAAAAACAAAACGAAGTCTCATTTGCATACTGTACCACCCTGAGACGAATAATATCTCGTAAAAAAATGTCAAAGCATATGGTACTACCAACTTAAAATAATGTGTTTAGTAGTTTTTAGTTATTAATTATATTATTAGTGATAATCCATCCATAGATCCACATCATCAGCGAACATGAAAATTGGACTGTTAATACAAGGTGGAAGGTCGTTAATAAAAAGCAAAAATAAAACAGGATGAAGATTAGACCCCTGTGGGACACCAGAATTAATAGCACGTTTATCAGACGAGAAACCGTTATAGGATACAAAAAAATTGCGACATGTCATTTCAAAGAATACATTAGATCAGCGGTTCTCAACCTTTTAGGTCCTACGACCCCCTTTTTGGGTCAAATATTTAGGCGACCCCTATATATAAGAGTTGTAAAAGTAGTGCAAAAACTATGTATTGATCTTAAATTAACAATATTTGTTTTCATTTTTTCCTTCCAAATCTGCGACCCTCCTAGACATGTTTCGCGACCCCCTAGGGGGTCGCGACCCACCGGTTGAGAACCGCTGCATTAGATGATAAAGAAACTGGTATATGATTAGATATATATATCAGCAGGGTTGCCGTTTTTGAAGACAAATAATATAATTAGAAAGTCATGTCCAGCATTTTTTCTACAAATTTATTTAGACATTTTGGATAAAATTCACTATTCTAATTTCAAAAATATGTTTTAGTTCATTTTTAGAAAAGTTTTAAACCTAGCTACTGTACACAATGATAAATATTTATAGATAATTAGAATTAATTTGATTCATATCGCGAAAACTATATTTGGAACGTCAGATGGCGCTTTCGCAGACACTGATCTTTTTTTTCTGGATCTGGTACTATTTATTTGATGCAAAATTTGAAAAAAAAGGAAAACTGAACATAACTTATGTTGTCAAAATAAAATGTTACATTTCCTAATATTGAGAATAGCTATATTTGCTTAAAAGGGCAATAACTAAGTTACTGAATGTGAAAAACATAATATTATGGTTGCCCAACCAAACTTCAAAAGTGTCTATTGTCTCAAGTATATAAAGTCAGCATTGACACTATGTTCAAACGTCATACACACTTATTTTTTTGAAAAAAAAAWATTTTTTTTCAAAAAAAAGAAATAGGAGATAGAAAGATGAAAGAAATCATTGTTACAAGCAGCCGTAGTAAATCTGTTAAATAAAAAAATATTTTAAATTTTTTTTCAGTTCACACATATTCAATAATTTTCTATAAAATGTAGTTTGTTCATATAGAATTTGAAAAAATTCATAAGAATTTAAAAAAACAACTAACAATAAGTGATAAATCTATCGAATCTACTAAGCAAAAAAAATGAAATAGTCTACCTCGAAGAAGTCTGTGCTCGTTTATTCTTTTACTGAAATGAAAAAGCAAAAAATTAGCTTTAGTCTCATGTTTTTATCTAAATCTAAATATACTCTTTCACTTAATTCGATGTTTAACAGCATTCTAAAAACGAAAAGCACTAACTCATGAAATGTTTAATTTAAATATTGTAAATATGTACCTAGCACGTGTGAAAATAAATTTTTAGTATCAACGCAACAAATCCGGTTTGGCATCCTTATCTAAGTACTAAGTATATAATTTTTCCGTCTAATATTGCACTTGGAAATCGAGAAACCTTGAGGAGACCATTCACCTTTATACACGAGCCAGTATTTTTACGATATTTTATTTTAAATAGAAAAATGAGTTTACTTTTTTTTTATTTTCAAATAAATTTGAATTTAAATCCCAAAAATATCTATCAGTAGACTAAAAATAGTAAAAAAGCAGAAAATAAAACAATTTAATAAAATTTAATTCTACAGTTTTATTCTGATAGTATTTATTATACTAAATATACTTTCAAAAATTATACTACCGCACATACAATGTAGTATTAATAATTTCTATTTTAATCTCTCACGGAATAATGTATGCGATCTCTAAGTATATATACTGCCTGTATTGTGGGTTGCCTAAGGATTCTCTTAAACCTAACTATCGGGGTACCATACAGAGTTCTTGGTAACTCACGCTTCCCTGAGGAAGGTCCCCGGATCCATGGCAGAGAGTGCCGCTGGCTAACGCCGGTAAAGCCGCAGACGCGTCGCTGTAGGACAGGAGGAATTTTCCGATCTGTGCACGATAGTCTGCGGTCATTGGTCAGAGCAAAGGGATGATAGGATTCTGCTGAATAACAAAACGGGGCCTGTTCTAAGAGAATCCGTTTTTTTGTGCATAATTTGCAGTTTAAATTAGAGGTTTAAAACGTTCAAATTTGATTATGTAAAAGCTGATAATTTGTACAAACGACGTATTAGGTTAGTAAACATTAATTCAGGAACATACAATTCTAGAGAACAGTGATATATGTTACTTTAACACGTTCTTGCATATTAGAAATGTTAAATTGTAGATTAATTAAGATTTTGTTTGACAATTATGCCAGGTTTAACTTAAGTACTCGTCCATTAACTCGCAAATACAGCTACATTACGTTTATAGCAGCATTATTAACTCAGCAGTAACTTGTACTACACTACATAATATGATTACATCGGGAGCTAAATATAACGTACATTATTTATGTTAATTGTTATTAAAGCCGTAGTTTACTTATTTATAAAGCATTACCCATCAGCTTAAAAATCAAGCCTTTATTCGTATTTGTACAAAGTGCATCTGTTAAGAATGATACACTCTGCTAAGAGAGACATACTAACACGTTTTTTTTTCAAATTTCATTGTAACGTCGCGTCATACCGAAATCCACATACAACATTTCAAATGGCCTGCGCTTATATTGTTGATAATTTTGATATAATATTGATATAATTTTGTTATAAAGCACGTTTTTTAAAGAATAACCGCGTAAAATATGATTTTTTCAAAAATCCTGCCAATATTTAACATTTTCAGTTAACGAAATAGATGACCCAATTTATTATTGTTGTATCTTCGTCGATCCTACAATTATTATTCGAGATTTCTTATCTATCAATTGCCATTCAGTATCTTGGTGTGTTTGTCGCGAATTATTTTGCTTCTATTTATCTTTCCCATTATTTACTTTTGCTAAAAATAGTTTTTATCAAACCTACATAGCGTATAGTACTGATATTTTGCTGTTATACATGTCTTATTCTTGTTTTTGGATTTATGTCTGTTCAGAACAATTATGTTACAAAATAGATATATATCGTTCATTAACATTCAAACTATATTTCAAAGTGGTTTAATAAATTTTAGCAAATTCATATATAGGCGGCCAATTGCTCGATTTTTTTAATAAATTCAAAGGAGTAACTTGAAAAGAGCGAATTACACCAGACAATTTGTACTGTTAGATTTTTGGAGAGAAATTTAAGAAATATTGTGAACATTAATCAAGATGGATTCATTAACTCACATATAATTATATTAATGTCAAAGAAAATTAGTCGAATATAGCAATTACGCAGATATTTTGTTTAAAAGTGTTGAGAAATGTTTCTTTAGAAAACTATGACGTTTAATTCAAAACCAATGCGTCTAATTAAATCAGCTGTCGTACAAATATGGCGGTCTATTATTGGTTTATTTTTTCCCTAAATCATCATGGTCTACAAACAGCCAATCACGACTCTACGTTTGGCGGTGAATTTTTAAATGACTGCTGTGCTTGCCAGATTGGTAAATCTGTACTGACATTTAAATTGACATAATTAGTTGTATTTTAAAATTATTTTTATTTATTAATATAGTTATTTGGTTTGCCCGCAATTTAAATGCATAATTGTAGCTTATAGTGTGCAAGATTAGGTGTAATAAAGACAGATGATTTGAAATTAAATTACAAAATTGATAATTTTTTTCTTTAATGGTTGAATCGAAGAAGATGGACTTATTTCCAATTAATCACGAAGTGGATTACATCAACAAACTCTATGGCTACTCATTTCCTATTTCACATAAAAATGAAGATACAATGCTATTTTGTTTGGTTTGCAATTAATAGGCTAGAATTTTGTATTTTTACAGAATAATGATCCAAAACATACAGCCCAACGATGCGAATTTGTTAGTAATTAAGAGAGTATTTCAAAAATTATTTATTTTTTTCAATTTCAATTGGCTGCTTCTTTGGTAGCTTTTTGATTTCAGTTGGCTACTTTTTTGGGTAAAGTATTTTATTGGTTTGGTTGAATCAATTTCTTACTGGAACGAATGCAGTCTCTAGTGTATATGAAGGATGCTTTAGATGTTTTGGACGAAACTTCAGCAGTGCATGCAACGAACCCAATAAATGAATGCAAAATACCCTAAGCATATATAGAAAAATGCTTTGTTTTCAGGGTACAAACTGGTGCGAGTTTTTACTATAAAATAATAAAAGTAAATTTGAACTAAAATAATATCATTTAAATATAATAATAAAATGTCAAATAAATTTCGTATTTAATATCTAATAATATATAAAATAACTAAATACCATGTAAAAAAAAACGTAATTTAGTATTCCCTGCAATGCTAAATTAATGAATCAACCATGGAAATTGGACATTTTAGATTTTATGGCCACCTTATTCACCTTTGTGTGTAACCGTTCCTAACTAAATTGATCTTATTATCCAGATAGTTTTTCCACTTTTTGGGTCAATGATAACACTGCAATTCGAACAAAAGTCAAATTTATTCCATCTTTTACTATTTTGTTTATTGCCTGTGTTGTATATTTTATGTATTCGTTTTTTTTTATTAATTTCTCGTAAAATTCTTTTGGATAACAATTTTTGTCCAAAATAATAATAATAATGGAATAAATTTGACTTCTGTTCGAATTGCAGTGTTATCATTGACCTAAAAAGTGGAAAAACTATCTGTATAATAAGATAAGTTAAAAAAGGTCATAAAAATACATACATTAACTAAATTGATGTAAAAGCCGTATTTCCAACCTAACACGTGACGTCACCACGTGCACCCCCTCCTCTCCCAATAAAATTCTTTCAGTGACAATATTAAACTTATGGGCTACTTTACAATCTACATTTGCCACTACAATGCCATGTTTTCATTCCAGTATTTATTACGTATTGATCTTGTTAAAACCGTTAGTATGTTTGACAGCTGTCAAAAATATTCTGACAAATTCTAATCAAATTGAAATAAAAAATTAAAGTTTTTTTAAGTTGGCAATTATTAGAAGTATCTTCACAAACTACAAATAATCAAAATATAAAGAATATTTACGAAAAAAAGGAAAAAAATGGCCGCGAGACATATTTTGATAGTTACAAGCATTAATGTAGGAATAAAACTTTGCATGTTACGATATTTAAATCAGAACTTTATAGTTTGACAGCTGTCATCTACGATTCCGCACGCACAATTGTCAAATGTGCAAGAATATAAATGATTTGTCCCGATACATCAATGGCCAGCTCAAATCACTAAGGTTAGAAATTTTTAATTTGGAGAGAATGTTGCACATTTTTATGATACAAATATGAAATGATTAAATTTGGTTCCTAAATACTAAATTCTGTTCAACTGGTTATGGCAATAAAATTTAGCAAGTGCAAAATATTACACAAATATTATTATTAAAATAATAAATCTAACGGTTGCGGGGGCTGGTGTTTTGTCGCTTGAATGTTTTTTTCGCCATTTGCGGGTAATTTTCAAATCCGTTACCAGACAATTCCCATAACGCGATAAATATCCTTAGAGTGAGCAATTAAACTGTGCAAGTGGGCTGTTAATTGCTCGAAAAGTGCTGTTTATGTGCGGTTGCGATTTTACCTACATACTTTCTTTATTTTTATTTTTTTTAATTAAAAGCGCCGTGTTCTGATTTATTAATGTTACCAGTGACCCATACACACGCTAACACGCTCCGATATCTACCAACCGAACAGAAATGAATTATTCCAACGGTGCACGCAATTACATGTGTCTCTCGTCCAAGGACTTGTTTTTATGTTTCATTTATGTTGCGTTCTGAATTATGTATATTCGGAAAATGTGACGATTTCTGGACTTCAGTAGGGTCGAACCGCTTTACGCGATATTAATCTTGATGTTGATTGAATTGTTGTAGATTATAGGATGATGGATTAAAACTGGTTGTTAAAAAGATTTGCCCTTTTGGTTTGGAATTTCCCTTGAAAAAATGTGCGACAATTTAACGAGTCATAATTTGGATAATTATTATACATTTTAGTACTGGCATCAAAGATGAATACGTTTTGCTTCCACTGCAAAACGAATTAACAATAGCCATATACATATGTTGTATGCCATGAACGTAATGCTACGCTTTTATAATAGCAAACTTTTTTATTTGTATCGGATAGTTTCAAAGCCGAACGATAAACATAAACCATCCTCTGTGCTTTGTAACGTGAAATAATCGATCTCATACCTGCTCCGCTAGTTTTCACAAAGAGATAGTCCGTCCATAAATATTTTCCATAAAGCCCGCCTGTCGATGTTTACATAATCCCGGTAGTAAATTTTTATACTGTCGTAAATATTCATGAAACGGAATATACATTTTTTGACGTTGATAATGATTGTTATTTAAATCGATCTTTTTATATAGTACCTACCTATCGTTCTGAGAGACTATACGACACACTACAACCAAGTGTTTCTTGTCTCGTTTTCTAAAATGGGGGAGGACTTCCCTCTACATTTAAACGACGGCGCTCTTGTAAACGATAGTGGCGCGACGTTGAACAGTTCTGTATAACACAGAGCTTCGTTCTCTTCCTCCTCCAGAAATGAATATGCATAACTACCAGCAAAGATTTATTCTACAGTTAATTATGGCTTTGCAATGCAAATTCCACGTGCTTCTATATTTAGGTTAACTTAATACTCGCGGTTCGTAGTCGGCTGAAGGCTGACTTGTACTTTCTAGTGTTGTTATTGTCGTCGTCGTTAACTTCTTTTCAGTTCTCTCCGTCTTCTGAAATCTGTACGATTTTAACGGATTACCGTCGAGAGCATGCCTAAATCATTCCGTCCTCTTTCGGGCTTACATTAATTAAATCTGGTCGTCTGGTAAACGACGTGGCAATCTAAAGCAATTCCCTAATTCTTTTTTATGACTCAATAGATGAATATACAACCAGTTTAAGCGCTCTTAGAATGATACAGCAATACTGTCATAAATTTGTACATAATGGGATTAGTTACCAGTCATTATAAACTGGTTTGGTATGGGGAAAGGTTTATTTCAGTAATCTTTCATAGAAAGTAGGCTGGGAGAAAAAAGGACTACGACAATTATTTTATAATAATTTGTTGTAATGAAACCATTTCTTTTTTCCTTGAGTGTACAATTAATTTCCAACGTAAAGCGAGGACTTCGTGCGCAGTTACTCAGTTTGCCATCTTATATTTAGTAATCCCTACTTTTTTATACAGAGTGATGTATAATTGTAATTAATAATCCTCCTAGAAAAATGTGGTTTCCGAACTCGATATACAGGGTGCCTCAAAAATCTACATACAAACATTTTTGTTTAACAAACATATGTCCATAAGTGAAGCGTTTTGGTCTAAAGGAAAGGCAAAATTGTTTTTAAAAAGAACTTTTTTATTAACTAACAAATGATGGTTTACAAAAATTGTTGAAAATGTTGCACTAGCTAGGTGCTGTCGCACATTTAAACCAAAATGTGAAGGTGGCCCGCCATGCTGAAACCATATATTATTGCAAAAGTTTCAAGGAGCATTTTCCAATAATAGAGGCAAAACATTTCGCGGAAAATTTAGATAAATGTATTCATTCAAGCGAGCAAGGATCAAGTGAACTACAAAATTCTCGCATTACAATACCACTCCACATTTTAACACTAAACTATTAAGTTGAAGGGAAGTAACGGCTGTCACTACGTTAACCAAACAGGGTTAAGAAGATCCTAATATAATGGGGTTCGCAGCCAACCCCATTATATTGGGATCTTCTTAACCCTGTTTGGTTACTAAAATATTACTTAGGTACTACAAATATTAGTTTTTTAGTAGTTATAGCGTCAGGATTTTCATCAGGTGACTGTTGATACTGTTTAAAGAAACATTGCGTTGGAAATGTACTGCATCAGAAAGCAATGGTACTTTTCCGAAATCAGCTTCATTGTGACTCTAGCACGATTGGTAAAAACCGAATCCATGTAGATAATTTTCAGGATTCTGGCTTGTACACGTTTTAACTGGTAAGAGTAAAGAGGTTGTATAATATCTGCTATACAAATGCGCGAATACCTACCTATAACAGGGTGTAACAAAATAAGTCTAAAACATTTCAGGGGGTGATTCCTCATCGAAAAAGAGATAGGATCTTTCATATAAAGAAACTTCATTGGAGCATCCCTTGTTAAGATACATCCCCTTAAAGAGGGTACATAAAATTTGTTTTACAATTTTCTCACCAACACTAAAAATGCAATTTATTTGGTTTACCCCATGGTTGTAAGGGGTGGAAAACGCAACCCCTAAAATTTATGTCCAATGTAACTTTTTGTCTTATTATTTGTTTACCATTTAAAAATTTATTTCCAATAGCTTGTTTCATTCTAAACAAAAAATGTCTCTTGAAGTTTTTGCCCAAAATTAATCAGTTCGCAGCAAAAAAATATTTTACCAACAACTACAGAAATACATCGTCATAAAACGAAAATGTAAAACTAATTTATTTAGTAGGCCGCTATTAGTGATAGTGACAATTAAATTGGTATCACGCTGTCAGTTTGTAAATTTTTGAAATTGAATTAATAATTGTGTGTCATTGTTTTGTTCTTAATTTGTGGGTTGCGTTTTCCACCCCTTACAACCATGGGGTAAACCAAATAAATTACATTTTTAGTGTTTGTGAGAAAAATTGTAAAACAAATTTTATGTAGCTCCTTTAAGAGGATGTATCTTAACAAGGGATGCTCCAATGAAGTTTCTTTATATGAAAGACCCTATCCCTTTTTCGATGAGGAATCACCCCCTGAAATGTTTTACACTTATTTTGTTATACTCTGTATATTTGAAGATTGGGTTTCTTCCACACGATATCCAACTTTTTCCTCAAACTGTACCGTACGAGCTGTTTTTAGGCAACCAGCACCATCAGAACGTCTTAGGTTCCCACCTCTCCTTCCACTACACTATGCTGCACCATTAGCAAGCTGCATTTCGGCAAGATTTTCGAAACAATCAACATATGTAGTTGTAATGGCAACTAATGTTACAATTAATTAATGTCAAAATTGGCACCTATGGAACGTTGATTGTGAGTGATTGTGAGATAATTAGAAATGCCTCTGACGCCCAACAAAAGCCTGAGTTAGAACAAAAAATGTTCAACGAGAAACAAACGCGTCCAACTAAATTAGGAAATACTTATAATGATACATATGATTTCAAGATTTAAAACATGATATTGATGTACCTGACAAATAGCAGATTTGGGGACATTTCGTTCCTAAATTTCAAGTCTGACTACCAAAAAAGTGATTGCGCTATTACTAATATCTTTTAGTTAAAATTGGGAGATTATTTTAAAATTATTTATTCAACGAGAGCGTTCGTTATGAACAAAATGCTGAAAATATGTTCTTAATGGTACCTAGTTGTATAAATTCGGCATAAACAAATTAGATAGCTGGTTTATATCTGTATCTATTTCGCAATCTGCCGAATATATCATAGATACTTTGATTCTTTAGTGGTTAAACTATTCTACTAAAAAAATTTATCTCCACTATACTTCATTCCAGAATATACTTATGTATATACCGGTCGTTTTGAGAAATAGGATAAATAAAGCCGGAAGAGGTAAGGGGTATGAAAATTCGCTAGGAAGTGGGGACGCGCATGCGTCTATGAACGGTATACTCTACAGTATTGGTGGGGACGTAGCTCCCTTCACCTCGTCACCGCTTTAAATATCCTATGACTCAAAACGACCGGTATATTAAAATACGTTAAATGTATTTGGCAAAAACTTTATTCACAATTAAAATTAAACCGTATTATATTGCATAATTATAAGTAAATATTGCAATGTAATGTAATTATAAAATATTATTGTAGGTACTTGAAGTAAAAGTAAAACAAAAACGGCATTTAGAATTTATTACAAAACTAGATTAGATATACATTTAAAGACTATAAATATAAGAGATGCATAAGATTAAGTACAATGATCAATGATATAGCAGAAATATAAAAGATGAAATGGATGTGCTATTAGTGTGATTCACTATCACTGGAATCAAACGAACTTACAAACTGTATCAAACTGTCACTGTCTCCAACATGAATAATAAATGGTTGCAAGATATAATTCATTAATCCATCTAGATCCCACATTCTACTGGCTACTTTAATGACATGATCAATACAATTTCTCCATGTGTTCGCTGTAACATTTGCAATCGCTTCCATTAAAAGTGCTCGAACATTTGATATTTTGAATGTTGTACTTTTTGAAGCAACTTCGCTTTTTATTTGAGCCCAAACCATTTCAATAGGATTTAGTTCGCAATGATATGGTGGTAATCTTAGTATAGATTTGTTTGCAGCAGCTGCTATTTCATCAATGATATGTACACTCTCTTTTCAAAGTAATGTCTCTCCCAGCCAACAGGTTCATATGAATAACGTCTTCCAATAGACGTACTCTAGCCGTCGGGCAAGCTCGGTTACCCAGCATTGCTATAACCAAGGTCACCCGACGGCTAGACTACGTCCATTGGAAGGCTTTATTGATATGAACTCGTTGGCTAGGGGAGACATTACTTTAGAAAGAGAGTTTACATACATTATATTTTTCTTTATGAATATGTACATACAAGATGCAATAACTCAGCACGTAATATATCTGTATTAAATTCAATATTCTTGGAATGTAACCAATCTTGAATAGCAGCTTTTCTCCAAGAAGAAGTTGGTAACTTTTCAGCTCTGCGTGAATGGTATGATGCGTTGTCCAATCCAAAAACAGCACTATTCATTTCATCGTGGTTGTTATATATTGATATATATAAGTTACCGGGGATACAGGGAGTAAATAACAGGAAGTATTAAAAATGTCATTCGAGTTAATTCAGTTAATTTATAATTTGAATTTTTAATAAAGAAAGAATAGAAATAATACCTACATACGTCTTTACATATACAACAGTGGTAGTCAGCTATCTTTCTACCTTCAAAGAGTAATAGCCCTTTCTCCACGAATCTTAATTCAGATCCTATGTGCAATATTTATTAATCGCCTGCCTTTACCGCTTGGATTTTTTAATCCTGTCGTTAGTCCTTGAACAAAAGCTTGCCGTGCACTTGTGATGGCTGCATCAACACAAACCCTCTCTTTTGTATGTCTTTCATTTAACCGTGTTTCATCCAAAAAAATATCGGTCGACCATCACGTCTGTACTGTTTTCTGTCGTTAAATATTTTCTTCTGCATCTGATTATTTCATCCTTCTCTATCAACAAATTTTTCCGATTACGTTTGACATATCTGATATAAACATTACGTACAATAATAATCATCACAATTTTCAGTAAGACATGCGTACTGCAAATTAATTAGTTTTAAGAAACTGTATAAGGTTGTTCGACTCATTTCTGGTACAGGTTCACCTCTTGTAGTGATTTCTGCCATGATTTTGATTAAGAGGTGGAAGTTCATTTTAAAAAAGAAACTGTGCACTATCTGTCGTACACCATTCTTCACAGATTCATCATGGCCGCCCTAGGCCGTGTAGTATCAGCCACAGCGTCACGCGTATAGCCAGCGAACGAGCGTTTTTAGCCTAGAATAGTGTATTTTTCGCCACGCTTGACCGCCCCTAATAGGCACCTTACACGATCAAAAATATTGACAATACTAGAGAATATTGACAGTAATATTCACCATGTAATGTGAATATTGATGGATTGATGCGACGATTAACGAAAATCTACTCACACATCAATACTGGCAAGTGCAGGGTATATGGACAATAATATTGACCGTGTGAGGGTGCGCATCAATACTTGCATCAATATTGCAGTCGTTTCAGTCACAGTATAGTCATGATGGAGCGTAGATCGTCTATTTCCAACTCTGAGACGTCTTTCAACGAACTTCCCTAAGTAGAAAATGACCCTGGTAATGAATCGGAACGTGACAAACAAAGGTACTAAGCAAATTTATTGACAAAAGTATTGTCAATACTATTGGTCGTGTAAGGTTGGATAGTATTGATACTGGATTGACTGGTTTATTGTCGATACGAATATTCTCAATATTTTTGATCGTGTAAGGTGCCTATTTATCTAGCCGCCCTAGGCTCGGGCCTACCGGGCCTTATGGTAAATCCGCCACTGGCGGTGAAGGTAACTTACAACTCGGACCGGGCTGGTCGCTCATCTTTATTTTGTACATAAAAGTACAGATTTTATTAAGCAGAACGGAAAAATGTTATAATAAGGGAACAAAAATACAAAACGTTGAGAGGTTATAGTTGCATACTAAAAAGTAAACAAATATGGCCGACATCGCATACATTATTTTCGATATTAAACTTGCCTGCGTAAGAAAAAGTTACAGGACGGTTTAGAAGTGATTTGAAGAAACTATTTAACTTAAGAAGTCACCAAAATTAATTCTGAAGGCTAAATTACCATTCTTGATACTAGCCCATCAAGCAACACCATTAAGCGCATAATGAAACACAGCATTTGATTGCAAAATTGTCCAATACATCCCCGGTCTCCCCTACCTAATATGCCAATAACTCCAGATATGGGTAATAGTCATAACCTCTGTACTGTTTTTTAAGGTTATAAATACATAGTTAGCTGTGCTTTCGTGAGTTAATTAGAGTAGTTAAACAAGTCTACTTGACTAACATCCAGATAAAATCTCGCAGGTATATGTTTTATAATGATAATTTCATTTTCGGGCTTAATGAAAACAAAATAGAAGTCGGCAAAATAGAAAAAAAAACTAACAGCTCCGCAGTGTAGCGGCAATTCGCCTAAATATACTCTCTCGCGCGTTCAACGGCAAATGAAAATATTAAATTTCCTAGGGGTAGGTGTCCGTTAGCCCTATTGTACTATGTAAAGCGCGGAACACGAGTGAGTAATTGTTCGTTTGTTTCGCGCTAGAGAGTCCTCTTTTTCACGGAGAACAGAGCTTATTAATTTGCTTCCGACTTGGATGGTTGGAGCGGAATTGTTTTGATAAAAGCCCTTGTTGATTTTAGAATTTTCGGGCTGCCTTTTTTCGAACCGGCATTCATACTCGCATTTTTGTCCTGTTACATTCAAAGTGCGTCTACCTATGTATATAAGTACTACGTGTGTACGTGGAAGTATGCGAGGTACTTGCTTTATGATTTATTTCCGGGAAAATAGCTAGTAGTGTTGTGCAAATTCTTTTTTGTTGAAAAGGACCTCCTGGGAGCGCGAATAGTGGAATATTTCAACGTGTTTTTAAGTTAGTTAGCGGTCAAGCTTTAAAGGTTGTTTTAAAATTACTTTTTAAAATAATTTGCCTTGTATTATTTTACAATACATAGGTAACATCATTTTACAATACATAGGTAACATCATTTTACAAATAATGAGAAAAATTCTTGTAAATCTTTTGTGTGATTTTAATAAAACTGCTTCCATTCAAAATTCTCGCCATAAATCTAATACAATCCGACGTTATTCGGCGTGGTAGGTATCAAAATATGCATACACAATGTCAGTGTTAGCGCATATGAATCACGACCCCATAAGCAGTAGTAAACATCACGACTACTTAACATATTGAATTTTAGAGGATTATTTTTGCAAGTTAATAAATCATATCGCGAGACTTTGCATAAAAGGGCGCGTCCGTTTCCGTCTCCGAAGGCGGGTAATAAATAAAAAGAGGGAAACGAGGTCAAGTGTCGGCGAAATATAAAACGGAAGACCCAAGCGCGTACCAAACCGCGACGAAAGTTGAAATAGAGTCCGAGATGTAATAAACAATCGCGAAATACAAGAACAAAAAAGGCACGAATAGCATTATGTTCTTGTGATGGTATAGTATATAGTATACTGGCGTGCTGCATAGGTTTGTCTTCATATACATACATAAATGAAAAGTAACTAGAGCATAGTTTGAAGAGTTTATAATTTATTACGCATGGACGACATCATTAAAAATGTACAGAAAAGAGCAAGAAAGTCAGAGTTGGATATATCAACCTAAATGCAGTGGAAATATCGGAATGGGCATTTGCAGATGATGTAGCTATTATAGCCGGCAGCCAAGAAGACTTACAGCACAACATACTAATATGGAATAAGACCCTAAAAGAAAGTGGAATGACAATTAATAAAAAGAAAACTAAAGTAATGGTGGTAGGAGATGAAGAAGTAGACATGAAAATCGAAATAGAGGGAACCGAAATAGAACAGGTGAGAACGTTCCAATACCTAGGAGTAAAAATTGATGGGAAAGGAACACAGGAAGCAGAAATTAACCAGAGATTAGAAAAAGCAACAAAGCTGTACTATAGTATGAGGAATAAGTTTATTAATAAAAAAGAGATATCCCGTGAAACAAAACTTAAAGTATACAAGGCAATATATCGACCGATATTAACATATGGGTGTGAATCGTGGGTGCTAAATAAGAGACAGAAGAATAAAATCCAGGCAGCAGAAATGAGATATTTAAGAAGAGTTAGAGGTGTCACAAAGATGGATAGAATAAAAAACTTAGAAATAAGAAAAGATCTAAAAATACAGTCAATGTTAGAAAATATTGAAGAAAGACAGTTGGGATGGTGGGGACACCTACATAGAATGGAGAATACAAGACAAACAAAAAGAATATGGGAAGCAAGAATAACAAAAAATAAAAGAAGAGGAAGACCAAGAACAACATGGGACAATGTCATCACAGAGTTATTGGAAAGGAAAGGCAAAACCAGGACAGAAGCGAAGAACATGACAAGAAATAGAAAAGAATGGAAGAAGTTTGTGAAAAGTTAAAAGAAGAGAAACGCCCTACACCATGGATATGGTAGAAGGGAACTGGATTATATATATATATATATATAATTTATTACGCGATTTTATTATTATTGCGATGTTCTAACCCAATGAAGTTACGAATTTTGTTCATATGTCAATCTATTCTGCTATACCCTGTTTTTTATTAAGCGGACCACATGATAAAATTCGCTTCACATTAGACAAATTAAACTGACAGCTATTTTAGCGGTAAATTTAAATGATGAATTAGAAAAAAATAAAGTAGTTGTTATTCACAGCACGCGACAAGAACTTAGAGGCCTCGATTATTATGAAAACCTTCCAATGCATATATTTTATGTAAACACACACAAAAAGGTACAGTAAAGTCTCGATTAACCGTCACCCTTTTAATCGTCAGTTTCTATTAACCGTCAGGTCTTTGAGAAAAAAAATCAAAAATTAACACTGCAATTCAGTGCAGTAGATATGTTTATAGGTCGTAACCCCAATATCATCAGTGAAAAACGTAAACGCGTAGTGTTGGGTTTAACCCAGATTATGGAAAATATAAAACGCTTGCGCAAAGGGGAAAGTGCTAATAGTATTGCACCAATTTATGGTGTAGGGCGGACAACTGCTAAATGACATTAAAAGAGACGCGGAAAAAATTGAAAACCACGTTTCTAAAATGGAAAAAGCTGATGGTAACGTAAAAGCTACAAAGACTATGAAACCAGCCAAACTTGATCAGCTTGACACGGTAATGTATCAATGGTTTATTCAAGGAATGCGTCTAACAGGACCTATAATACAGGCTAAAGCCATAGAAATGAACAAAAAACTTGGTGACGATTCCAGTTTCAAAGCCAGACTTGGTTGGTTAGCCCAATTTAACTCTCGTCATGGTATTCGTCAGTTAGACATTTCGGGCGAAAAACGCAATTTTCAATGTTATTGAGGCTTGGCAAGATGTTGGAGAAAGTGTGGAATAAATTATGGCCTGTCCAAGAAAATGAGGTGAATAACGTGGAAACTCAAGAGGAGATTATAAGCAAGGAAGAAGACATTTTTGAGCTCTGTCAGGTGTCTTCCGGTGAAAGCAAATGATACTATTTTAAAGGAAGACGTCGGTGAGTGGCTTGGAATGGACAAATTTGCTAAGGGGTTTGAAATTCTGAACGAGGAAGACTTGATAGAAAATGTTTTGCAGAGAAAATGATGATGTGATTGAAGAGAAAGAGAATGAGGTTACAAATGAATTGACAAAGACAATTACTCATTCCGAAGCCGAAAGTATGTTAACCCAATATGTTGACAAAAAAATGACGATTACTTTAAGCAGTAAAATTGTCAAATACATATTTTGTTATTTTCCTACAGTACAATAACATTTAATGTTAATATTTATACTGCAGTATAGGAGTTTTAAGGCTGATAATGTCTTTTTTATTTTTGGTGAACTAGGTCTGTAGTAGACTTTAATTTTTGAATATGGATATTAGTCCCAAAAGGTGCACTAAGATTGTTACCTTGCGTGCACATACATCAACGACTCAACGAGATATTGCCAAGGAGTGTAAAGTTAGGGAACGGTAAATATTTGAATATTAGCTTGAAGCTTAACAGAGACTGAGGCTGTTATCCAGATATGGTTCCGGGACCAGGAAATAACTGAAATGTGTAAAAAACCTGATTGATTCCATGCCAAAACGTGTTCAAGAAGTTATTAAAGCCACAGAAGGACATATTATTATTAGTATTAAACCAACTTGAATTGTATTGATTTTTCAATATCATTTATGTGTAACCAATAAACGTTTATTTCTCTTTAAATTATCATTTTGTTCACATTAATTCGCACACTACTGTATGTATGTTTTACTGTATTTTAAAGACGCAACTAGATTTTTTTAATCAATAGAGTTAAATAGAAAATTTAAAAGCTTTAGTAAAGTTTCCCCAAACCAATCTGTTTTATAAATAATGCGCAGCATTTTATTTTTATCGATCGCTAATGCTCCTCGATGATCCGGAGACATATTTCTGTTAACTGTCTATTCTCTCATCCGTCACCTCAACGGTCCCAAAGGTGACGGTTAATCGAGACTCTACTGTATTAAACAATCATAAAATACACAGTCTATACAGATTGATTCATTTTCGATCCTCACCATTGGGATCTCGCTTATTATTGAAGATATACAGCAGGTTTAAATTTGGCGAAGTTGTTAAATTTTGGGGTTATTATGATCTCGAAATAAAAGTAGACTTAGAACAAATGACGTTCGAGATTTTTGAAAAAAAAACGGAAAAATCCCATTTTCTTATTTTGCTTGTAGCATTTTTATTTGGTCTTCCAGAAAAAAAACCCTGTACTCGCTAGTGTTGTATTTCGGTTTGATTGATAAAAAATGTTGGTCTGTACTGTTTTATTGTCGTCAAATATTTTCTTCTCCGTCTGCTTATTTTATCCTTCTTTATCAACAATTTTTTTCTGATTACGTTTGATGTATCTGAAATAAAAGTTACGTATAATAATAATCATCACAATTTTCAGTAAGACATGCATAAGTACTTGAAATTAATTAGTTTGAAGAACCTGTATAGGGTTGTTCGACTCATACCCTGGTACAGGTTCACCTCTTGTAGTGATTTCTGCCATTGTTTTATTAAGAGTTGGAAGTTAATTTTTTAAAAAGAAACTCTGCAATATCTGTCTTACACCATTCTTCACAGATTCATCATACACTTGTAGTTTAGAATGCCTTCCTGGGTATGTACGTGCTTTAGGAGAAACCAGTTGGCCTCTTCGCTTGTATTCTCAAATTGTGCGGTATACAGTTGTTTTTGCCAGTTCTAAAACAGATTCCTTATAATATATTGTCCTTAAAGTAATATCGAAATCTTACTTATTGTTAGTGTGTCGGAGATGTTAATTACAATAGCTGTTGTTCCATTTCTTGGTGTTTGTAACGTTAACGTTTTATACTTGTTCAAAATAGTACGTTTTTCATCATGCCATAAATGTCCCAATCGTTGCCGCTTCTTAGGTGGTGAAGGTAACTTGCAACTCGGACCGGACTGGTCGCTCATCTTTGTTTTGTACTTAAAAGTACAGATTTTATTAAGTAGAACGGGAAAATGTTATAATAATGGAACAAAAATACAAACCGTTGAGAGGTTATACTTGCATCCTAAAAAATAAACAAATATGGCCGATATCGCATATTATGTTCGATATTAAACTTGCCTGCGCAAGAGCCAATGAAATCACTGAAAAATAAGCACCTTTTCGGCGCGGTATTTGAATTACTCCTCCTTATTCTAGAACGAAGTATAAAAACTATTGAGATTTATTGCAAGATCAGTTACACCCCCAGCAAGTAGGAATATTGGGTATGCTTAACCTGTATCATGAAGACGATCGATATTAAAAGCTTCCGTTGCAACAGTCAAATAAATTACTGTCAAAAAATTTTACTAGTTTCCATAAGAATGCCTAAGGTCCTCTTCATCACAAGCAATTCTGCAAACCAACTGTTATTTATTTGTGTTCAAACTGGACCTGGGACTGAAACTATGCCTTCTTAATAAATCTTTGCGAAATTATTCTCATACCGAATGTGTTCAAATTGATATCATTTTTTCAAATTCGAATTAGCTTGCTTTATAGATTCCTAGATAATTTAGTCTCATTTAAGTTTTATAAACCAAGAAAATAATTTCTCTAACTAAAAAATTATGCCTTCTATCTTGTCCTCGACTGAAAAGCAATAATCTTAAAAAGGGGAAAAATATACTGAGGAAAAATATTTTACAACTCAATTTTGTAAATTTCCGTAGATACAATGGAAACTGGGAAATAAGCATTAAATCATCATCTAGTACAAAGTTAGTTGAAAGCCAGATCTGATATTGACATGATAACCGTACTGTTTCATGCCGCAAAAGTTTGTGCATTTGCATACTGTTAGCACGGATTGCTGCCGGGGTACTTTTAAACGACATAAATAAGAGTCTTCCGGTTTCGATAAGCCCGCTCGGACGCCGAAAAGGTTAAAAACTGACACTGAGGCATTTGCATGGCGAGATAGATCGTACGTTACCGATAAGGACGAGAACAAACGATAGCTAAGAAATGTACAAAAACAACTATAAATATTTTTGGGCGGAATGGCGACAGTCCCGCTTCTCCGGGACCGGGAAGATATATGGGATACAGGACCGACCTCACTTGAATTAATCAACTCCTGTCGGACGTCGGAGAATTAAAGACGGAAAGATAGCCGGGTAGAAATATTTCCTTCGAACATGTCGACAGATAAAACAACTTTACCGTTCGCGGTGTATAGCCAGTTGGTCAATATTCACGCTTGGACAGTTACTTATGTCTTTTAGCAACGTAATAAATACTAATATTTGCAGTAGGAAGAAAATGGGGTTATTTATTTGGAAGTGAATAATGGCAATGGTGTACAGTGTTGCATCGCATGTAAAGTTGCGAAACAAGCACACGAAATGTTAGTTTGTAGCATTGGAATAAGCTCGCATTTCCGTTTTATTTTTTTTTTTGTAACAAAATAGCAATTTATAATGTTTTGTCAAAATTTTTGGACACAATTGCCTACCAATATGTTTTGTCTTTGACTTAGATTAGTAGCAATAGTGATTATAAATGTTAGCGTAATGTTAATTTATCGTGCAATAAATATTTCTTCTTTTCAGGAAATTGCTGCAATCCTGATCAGCTTCGATAGACATTCAGAATGGCAAAGCAAGGAAGTAAAAATCAGGTAAGCAGTTTTATCCCTCACATTTCTTTAACTAAGAGGAAAGTCTTCAGAAAAAAATGAAATGTGACGTTTACGATATGTATTCGCTTTAAAACAACTTCAGCCTGTTTTCGTGCGCAGATAACCTCAATCATTTTCCGCAGAAACTGAATTCCAATATTTTAATATTTTGTAAATAACAGAGAGGCTAAAATCGGTGCAATTCGTCTCATTGTGAACAGGGCTCCCATACAACAATCGTAAAAAACTTTCTTAATGGGAACACGCATACATACATACATACATATATGTATATGTGTATAACATGTCACCCTCATGAAATGTATCGTCATCTCGGTTTTGTCGCACCAACTAAGGAAAACAACCCTTGGATACACGGTCGACCGCCGGATAAAGCAACAAAGGCGTTTATATTCATCGTCGTCATTAAACCGGTTTTAATTAATTCTCGTTAACCGTAAAGAAGGGCCCAGCGGTGCATTTAAATTGTAATTACAAGTTGATCGCAATTAAAATCAAAAAGCGGTGGTGCTGTCTAGGCCCTAAATTCTCGACCGAAGTTTAATGCAGACGCTAGCAACTTCGCTTAACTGTACTGTGGACCCTCTCGAATCCCAACGTCGACTACCGAAACGGCCCACTTCACGCCCGCAAAGTGTTAAATAAATGTCATGTACAGGCGGATATCTTAGCTGTTACAACTCTTTTAGATTGACCTTCTTGCGATCGATACAGTATAACCTTCTGTGTTGAAGTGGGTACAGAACATTTCTAAATATCATCATGGAATTGCTTTGGTTAATTGGACGTCATGAAGATGAAGAATCCTATTGAATTCGTTTGGACACAAATAAAAAATGAAGTAGCTGCAAAAAATTAGAGCTGCAAATTAGCCAAAATGAAAGAAGTTTTGTTAACCGCAATTACAAATGTAACCTCAAAAACGTGGACAAAATGTGTAGAACATGTGATTAACGAAGAAGGCAAAATATTCTAGATGGCTTAATAGATGATGTAGTGGAGCCATTTATTAATAAATATAATAATAATAATAACTTATTTGTTTAAGGGTTACACCTTTACAAATGAGTTGAAAGTATAGGCAATACAATAGTGTCATAAAATCAACAAATAAAGAAAAATACAAAAAAAGAGCACATCGTTTTCACTTAAAGAAGATCATTAGCGTAATATTTTGGCCTAAGATATACTGTTATTCATTAAGTATAAAAGATCTTAATCTAATTAATCCTTCCAAATAAAAGTATAAATTATTTAATTGGTCGCTATTTTTTATAGTCATCATCTATCGCATTCATGTTGACAATGTCACCAAGGTAATGTTGTCTTAAATTTTGATAAATAGGACATTTAACAAGAATATGAAAGTTTCCTCTTTTAATCAATTACAAATGGAGCATATTTCCTTGGTCCTTATCAGATGTGACTGTTTATTATGGTATAGCTTGATAACAGTTTCGTTCGTCATTCTTACTTGGCTGACATCGAAGTGTGAACACCTAAGTAGTACTCTCCACAGCAAAAAGAGCTAATATGTCTATATGTCGGTGTATATGATGAATTAATTATGCTTTCTATGTCTTTGCTGATTGCATCGTTTATTGCTCTTTCCAATTTTGTCGTCGATGTTGCATTCGGCCTCTCGATAACTAGCCGTTAAATCAGTACGTCGACCAAGCGATCTAAACCGTGCATTTACTTGGCTTATCCAATTATAAGATTGTATATTATTGTCTGTTTGATCTAATCTCACCAAGGCTTCCAAACATTGTCGTGTCAATCTATTGACGTTGTAAGAATCGAGTCTGCACAACTTCATTTCATTAAAATATCTTAGTGACCAGATCTCCGAGCCATATAGTAATGTAGCATTAATAATGGATTGTAGTAATTTAGTTTTGGTTTCAAATGTGTCTGATTTGGATGTTACCAACACGTTCATAACTTTGGCTGTGGCGATTGTTGCCTTCCTAACAAAATGCAAAGCGGCTTTCCGAAATACGCCAGAGCTGATGAATGACACTACTAGGTAGATAAGACTTCTCATATTCCAGTTTCGTGTTGTCATACTAAAAGGTACCCAGATTTGACGCCTTTTTGCGTCGGTGAAATGCTACTACTTTAGTTTTAGTGGTATCAATGGTTAACTCGTTTTCCTGACACTACTTTTGCAATATACGAGCTTTCTATTTCCATCCACGTGAGAATTAGCATAAAGCACCATATAATCAGCATACAGTTGAGTTAGAATGGAGTTTTCACTTGTTATCTTTACGCCTTCTGCAGTGGATCTTTTGAAGTAGTCGTCAACAGTGGAGAATTTATCTTGGCCGCCCTAGGCCGTGTAGTATCAGCCGCCCCGAGTATGTCGCCACCGTCACGCGTGTAGCCAGTGAACGAGCGTTTTTAGCCTAGGATAGTGTATTTTTCGCCACGCTTGGCCGCCCCTAATATCTGACCGCTCTAGGTCCGGGTGTACCAGGCCTTAAGGTAAATCCGCCACTGGTCGTCAATATCCGAGAGATAAATACAAAACAGAAGTGGGGATAAACAATCTCCTTGCATAATTCCGGTAGTCATATCTACATTCTCTGTCTGATTGGTGCCCGCCAGTATTTTTATTTTAGCCCTACTGTAAAGATCTTTTAAGAGGCGAATAATTTTTGCACTACTGCCAATGTTGTTCAATTTTCTCCACAATTTCGTATGGTTAATTCTGTCAAATAGCTTCTTGAAATCTACAAATACTGCATGCAGATAAGCCGACTTTGGCATAATGTTTATACTAATCACGGAATTAAGTATGAATATGCTGTCTAGACATCCTCGATTTTGTCTAAATCCCATTTGGTGTTCCGGCAGTATACCGTTATCCTCGCACCAATTATAAAGTCTAATGTACAGGATGTTAGTAAGTACTTTTGTTATTGTATTTATGAGAGCTATAACACGGTAGTTGTTTGGATTCTTGTCATCGCGTTTCTTATATGCCATATACATGGTGATATCACACCATGCTTTTGGTATTCCTTCCGAGGGAAATACTTGGTTAAAAAGATTTTGCATGTAGTGACGCCAACAGGGTGGCATTGCTTTGTAGTATTCGTTTGGTATCTTGTCTGGTCCAGGAACCATTTATTATTTCATTTGGAAATGATAACAGAAACGACAGTAATATGGACAGTGATAGTGATTCTGTTGACGAACTGTACAATTATGTATTTACAATACAATCAGTATTGCAGTTCGATGGACAAGCTAGTGCTTCTTTCAATTGTAATTTATAATAGTAGGGTATGTAACAATTTTATGTTAATATAGTTGATGTAGTGCAAATATGTATAATGCAAATAATAAAATACATATTAAAATAATTGTGGACTTATTTTTTTAGAAAAATGTGTTGTAAATAAGTGCTTGATTTCATTGTAATTCATCATTTAAATTTACCGCCAAATTAGCTGTCAGGTTAATTTACCTAATGTGATGCGGATTTTACAATTTACTCCCCTTAATAAAAAACAGAGTATAGACCTGCAGGAATGGAAATTTTAGAAAAAAGGACGTTGCTCTATATTTTTTTTCTTTTATACATATTACCATTGATCACTTGATGATTCATTTTTATGGAGAACTTTCGTACCGTGTGTATTTGGTTGCAAACAAATATTTTCGGAATTTATGCAATTGGTACCACCCCTGCTACGCCTACGACCAATAAAATTTAATCCGAGTAGCGAGCTCTTATGCAGGTGGTCTTATCGGCTGGCAATAAACAGAATGTTTTTTAAGGATTAGAAATCGTTTGACGTTACATCTGAAAAAAAATATAACCGATAAAACAACCTTTTCTTAAACCCATCGATTTGTTTTTTAATAATTCGTCTAAGAACTTTGTTTTTAAATAAGGTAGCAGAAAAAACATTATTTAAGTACTTTATCAATTACATATTTAATAGGTATGCCAATTACACTCACAATGAGTGTTATCCATCGGCAAATATTAGTTTTTTGCGCTTACCGAAATCTCGAATTCATGTTCGTTCTTAAATGTTGCAAGTAATTTCTTTTTGGGAAATTATCGACATAAAGGGACATCTGACTAACATTTTACAATTGAATACCCAACGTAAATAAGATAGGTGTTATAATATTATAAATCACAATAGAATATTGTATCTATTCCCTAAAAAGGCGAGAGAGAAATTCGGAGAATACGATTAAATATAAATACGGCTTTAAAACAAGTGTACCTTTGTTCCGTCAATACTATACCCATTCGAATAAATTGCAGATGTTCCATAGAACCAAACAATAAAACAAGCAATGCGTCGTAATTTTATTTCCTTTTATTTAACGCATAGGTATTAGCATATTATTCTGCATATACAGTGAGCAGCAAAAGTATTCATACAGCTATGCAAATCAGGAATACCTACGTGTTTATAAAACTATGTTTAGTGCTAATAGAAATATTTAACAGATGTCACGTAGAAAATCTATTTCAAATGTTCACCTGCCATACAAACAAACAAAATATAAATAATGTTATTGTTATGTTATTTATTGGATAAACATCCATTATAAACGCAACGCAAAAATATTCATACAGCTATTTTAAATACAAAAAACAAAGTAATGGCAAAATTTGAGTTTCTCGTAACACCACCTAAAAGTATTACGGTCGTTGACGACCCTCAATCGTCTTGGCATGGACTGAACTAGTTTGCGGTATACTGCAGATCTATATATCTCCACTCTTCTTCGGGCCCGTTCTCCAAGTTTTTTTTGCTTCTAATTTGATGTTGCCTGATCTGTTGTTCGAGGTGATGTCATCGGTTGTCTATGGAGTTCATGTCGAGAGACTGGGAAGGTGTTTTAAGAAGATAGTACGGCAAATGCAGCTAGAAGTGGAAGACCAAAGAAACTTACCGGGCGCGAGCGTTAAGCGATCATACGACAGGTACGAAAAAATCCTAAAATTAGTGCGATAAAATTGACCTCATTTATTCAAGTGACATTTAGTAAACATGTATGCACAGATACAGTTCGAAAAGTGTTACTTGGCAAAGGTTTCAACGCAAGAGTGGCTAGGCAGAATTCACTGCTTAACAATGTGAAGAGACTAAAGTGTCTCGTGTTTGCCAAACAACATACGTTAATGCCTCTCCAGACGTTTAGAAGACGGTTATTTTTACGAACTGAAGTACCTAAATATTGGGTACAAATTGGGTACGAAATTTGGTTATTCTTCCAAGTAGATATAGTGGATAGTTTTGTTTACTTGAAAATATTAAAAACAAATCTTAAACAAAATGCACAGAAATTGCGAATTGCTGATGACTTTTCCTTGTACCAAGATAACGACCTCAAACACTCTGCACGAGTTGTACAAGAATGGTTATTATATAATACCCCAAAGTTTCTTGAAACACCTCCCCAGTCTCTCGACATGAACCCTATAGAAAATCTATGGCATCATCTAGTACAACATATCAGGCAACATCACATTAGAAGCAAAAGAGACGTGGAGAACAGGGTCACAGAAGAGTGGTGCAAAGTAGATTCGCTGTACCTACCTATAATACCGCCAAATTAGTTGAGTCCGTGCCAAGACGATTGAGGACCGTTAGCGATGCCAAAGGTGGTGTTACAAAATATTTAAATTTTGCCATCACTTTGTATTTTGTATTTAAATAGCTGTATAAATACTTTTGCGTTGCGTTTATAGTGCATGTTTATCCAATAAATAACATAACAATTACACTATGTACATTTTATTTCTTTGTATGGCAGGTGAACATTTGACGTAGACGAGAGACTAGACGAGATGTACGTGACATCTGTTATTAAATATTTCTATTAGCAGTAAACATAGTTTTATAAGTTTTATTCCTTATTTGCATAGCTGTATGAATACTTTTGCTGCTCCCTGTAGCTAGTAAACTGAGAAACGTTAAATAGATACTATTTAACAAATTAATTATACTTTAGCCAGTTAATAGTTATTATTATTAGATAAAAAAGGAATTTTACGAATAAATTCAACAAGTACGTCCTTTCACAAACTTTGAATCGGAGTTAATTCAGCACACGGCATATTCGTATTTATAAAGGTTCTTTTTATGCTGCGGCAGATCAAACGCATACATATGAGAGTCATAAATCGAAAGAAAGAAATATTTTGATGGGCGTGACAAACAACACCTGGCTTTTCTGTAAAACCAATAAGGTGTCTGGACCGTTATATTGCGCGTGGGTAGATGGAAATAAGGGTCCAAAATAAGGACGAAAAATATTACATTGAATGAACCATCAAGTTATCAATGATATTACGCTCAAGTTACATTAAATTCCATTTCTAAACTTTAACCTGAAATTGTAATTAGCGTATTTAAGTCTGCATAATATTTCATCCACCCGAAGGAGATAGCACAAGAAACTTGATCTTGTTTATTTCTCGTTACATATATGTATTTGGTAACTATAGCGCTAACTGGCAAAATTGTAATCTCCTATTTCGTGAGTTATTGTATCATTGCTGTGTATGTACATACACACATTGCAAACGTAAATATACATTCGTTCTCTCCATACATATTATCTTCCATTCTTCTTTGTTTCTCTATTTGCTGTAGATATTAAAGACGAAATGGAAAATAAATACGTGAATAGCGGTGAATATTTGTTTGTTGTATTATTTCTGGGGAAGATAAACAATTTCCCGAATTTACTCAGAAAACAAAAGGACACGGTAATCGCCGGTTTGTGCAGTATTACAATTTCGCAACATACACAATATATAGATCAGCGCTACTACCTTATACGTACATATACGCCATCTGTACGTACTTACGTTTATTAACAAGGAGTTGACCGCATGGTTTGTCACAAAAGCTATCCGGTTTTGTTTAAAATAACTTCCAAGCGTATTTCGGGATTTGTTCGACAAGAAGCTTAGAAAACAGCAGCTGCGCTTCGGGGATATTAACAAAATATTTGATATGTTGCGATAACGTGAACGTTTTTCATCGTGTATTTACATGAACGCTCAACGGAAATGTGAAAGGTCGTAGTCAAAATTAATGAGAATTTCCAGTTAATATAAAATGTATCTAATATGTGAGAAATGTAATCTCTCCTAACACACAGAGTGTTTAATACCACAACGTATTGTGAAGCTGTTGTCTTGGTACACGATATGAACAATAGGGTTTCGACAATATCCTTTGCAGAGGTCAACAGAGGGATTCATCACTCAGTTTACAAGARATAAATCCATCAACACCCATCGTTAGTACTCGACTTAACCCTRCATCGCGCGATTTTTTTCTTTTTGTGCGGMAAAAATATGTTTGGGTAAAACATACCATAAAGTGTATAGGAAAAAACATTTAAAAAATTTTTTTGACAGAAAAAATATTTATTTTTGACAAAATACTACTTGTATCAGATCTGATACAAAGTGTGTTATAAACGCACAAAATTTACCAACTAACTAGGTGTTGTGAAATTGGAAGTTATTATTTTTATTTAAACAAAAATATAAACCACATTTTTTGCACTTTATGAAAGAAAATGATTTACAAGAGGGCAGTTCACATCTTTGGCGGATCTCTTCATATGTGGACCAGTGACCAATTTCGCCTAACCTTTGTGTTGTATTGTATTGTGAATATCCCATTCTTTTAGTATCCTTCTAATCCGAAGTTCCCAACGAATCGCAGGATTAGTTTGGGTGCCAAGGCCTTAATCTGTTCAGGCGTTACAGGCGCCTGTCCTAGATGCTGAAGCCTTCGCCGGCCCAGTGCGTCGCACTCGCAAAGTGTGCTCGGCTGTTTCAGATCTCAGTTCGCAAAAGCGACACAAGTGTTGATCAGCTTTGCCCATCTTTCTGAGGTGGTACTTTTAATAATAATAATAATAATAATAATAATGATTTATTGTCCAACGGCAAAACCTTTTACAGGACAAACTAAAGTACATACATACATACATATACAAAGTATAAAAGTAACAAAAAAAGAAAAATATATATATATATATTCAAAGAAAAGAAAACCAAAGAACTAATATCGTAAATCCACAGAATCAAAAAATATATCATTGAACAACAAGTCGGCATTACGACACATTGTGACTAAGGGAGACTTTAATAATAAATTTGTGCGAGGACAGGGTAATGAGAAGGTAAACGAGGAGCGAGAGGATAAACGTGGTACAAGGAAATCAATAGAGGAAAGTAAATCTGGAGAATCAATACTACCGCGAACAGTCTTCCAAACAAATCTTGCTCCAGACACCCTCCGACGATGTTCCAACGATCGTACGTTATGCCTTTCCAACAGGGATTCATAGTCGATACCTCTTGCAGGATACTGGTTGTCCATTTTAAAGGACAGGTACTTCAGGAAACGGCGTTGGACTTTTTCAATGCTCAGCTGGAGGTGGATATAATGTGGCGACCAAACCATAGATGCGTATTCTAATTTACTTACAACGAAGCTGAAGTGTTACTTTAGAGGGCAATGGCCAGGAAGTAGGCCGGTAAGGGACCTTAAGTCTGATTTTCTTAGATCAAGAAGTTTTTTATTACTATTTGGCGAGCAGTTGATGAATTTCTTCGCCTGTGTTTGTCCGGGTGTTTTCCTTCAGAGGGATGCCATTCCTTTTGCTTCCCTGTCTTTAAGTTCCTTCTTGAGCTGGTGTTTTGATACGCCAAAGAAGGGTTCGGGTCCAAAGAAGTGCATGTTTGCGGCTTGTCTAGCAAGTTCGTCCGCTATGTCATTTTCTTTGGTATTCGTGTGCCCTGGAACCCACATTAGGGAAACCCTGTTATTTGTGGCCAGTTGCGTCGCATTCGACCGACATTCCCAGACCAACTTAGACTCAAACCTGTGAGTGGCTAGAGCTTTCAGAGCGGCCTGGCTATCGGTTCATATATAGATGTTGGCATCCTTCAGGCCGTTGTCTAGGTTTTCTCGGATGCAAAGATATATAACATGTATCTCCGCTTGAGAGATTATTGGAGATGCTCCTAGAGCTCTGGAGAGGTTGGTCATTGGTCCATGAACGCCAACCCCTACCCCATTGCTGGTTTTGGATCCGTCTGTATACCAGACACGGGTTCCATTTTCAAAGTTGGGTCCACCAGAGCTCCATTCCTCGCGGCTCGGACATAGCATCCTAAATGGTCGCTCGTGATGCGATTTGATAGTCGTGCTGTCCGTTGGTTTCATTAAGGATGGCATCTTTTCTCTGAAGTCATCTATAATCCTTAAGTGTCCGGTTATGTCACCCTCTTTAAATCGATGTGATACACTCAGTCGGTGGGCACTGAGAACTGCAGTTCTCTTAATTACCAGGTGCTAATCCCAGTAATACCTCCATTGACGTAGTTGAGCCGGTACGCATCGCTCCTGTGATTCCCCGACATACTAGTGGCTGCAGTTTCTGCAGCTTACTTTGTGCTGTCTTTTCGTTGGTTTTTGGCCACCAAACTAGTGTAGCGCACGTGACCATGGGTCTCACAATCATTTGATATAACCAGTATATCACTTTTGGTTTAAGACCCCAAGTTCTTCCAAAAAGTCTCTGGCAAGACCAAAAGGCCATTGTAGCCTTTTGGAGAACTTTATGAAGATACTGGTTCCAATTTAGTCTGCAGTCGAGAGTGATCCCTAGGTATTTGAATGGGACAACAACGGTTTTGCTAGGGTTGACAGGGAGTCCTTCCCTACAGCACCAGTTGCTGTGGTGTTAAGGGTCTGTTGCATTGTGTTCGTAATAACCTTTTCATGCTTGCCCTTTATTGTAACGACTAGGCCATCTGCATACCCCTGTGCGTTAAAGCCTTTTCCGTGCAGTATGTTGAGCAGATCGTCAATGACCAGGAACTACAGCAAGGGTGATCGCTTAATCTTACTTCTTTTGGTGAAATATAAGACGTAGTAATCTACTGCTGTTTTTTTCTGTTGCAGTTCATGGTTTAAATCTGAAGGTCTACCCCTTTTTGTTGTAGTTTCGGAGCCAATTTTACACTCACAGGCGGCTATTTCTGCTCGAAATTGAGCTAGTTTTAAAGTTTTCCTATTTGTGCGTTGGTTTTCAACTCTGATATAACAACCATGAGTGCACTATTGATTGATCTAGTAGATGATAAAATAGTCTTACCTGCCATTTTTGGGATCGCATTTTTACTTTATATTTATATGCATTTATATGTATTTATATTTTATATTTGTATTTTTTTATAGAGTAAAGTTGAAAATTATATACAAATCTGGAAACTCCAGCAAGAACAAGCAATTGCATGCCCCATTTGTGTGGCTTTTAGGCATGTACTGGTTTAATTGATGTCTACCTTTACTGGCACAGATTTCCTTATCAATAGATAAATGACATTCTAATGGAATTGTTTTAAAACGTGGTGTCATATGCTCAATTATGGGTCTTAACTAATGAAGCTTGTCGTTCATAGGATTTTCCTTGGGTGCCATATCTTCAATATTATTGAAATTCAAAAATTGTCTTATTTTTTCAAATTTCTTTTGGCTCATGGCTTCCTTAATCTGTATGAAACCTAAATTTCTGCTCCAGTAGCATCTTATCTTATTCGCAAATCTTGTGTAGTGTTTGCTGGTTTATTGGCGCCTTTCTGTACAGAAAATAAATTAGACTCACCGGCGATCTTTGTGATCAATTCGTCTGTGAAAAATATTTAAAAAATGCCTATGTTACACTTAGATTCATAATGATGTCCGGCAACTCATTTACGCCACTAAATCGTTTGGCATCATCATCTAAGAGTAAATTCTTCTTTTGCCAAACCACGTTTTTCAATTTTTCATTTACTTTTGAACGTACTTCCTCGATTTGCTCTTCATCTGATGCTTCATTTTCCGGTCTCACTATTTGTTCTTCTCTTTTTTCTGGACAATCTTCAACTTCTCCATAGACAACACCATCCTCAAATTCAATTGAAACATTTTCAATATCAATATTTTGTTGATCCGCTTGACTATTTTCTCCATCGTTGTCTTCTGAACCCAAATCTGATCACCATCTAAACCATCTTCACTATCATCATCGTCGCAGATAGGTATTTTCGGCAAGCCACTCTAATCCTTTACGAGATAGATTTTTATTTCTACTAATTTTTTGAGATTTATAGAGATGTAGCTGATCGGATACAATTTTATTATTTATGAGAGCTGACTCATATAGAAACGTTTAGTTATGGCGTGCTGTCTATAAGTGTTAAGCGTAACAAAACGCTTAGAGTTTGAAGATTATTACCGTGTTAGTGACTTTTGACAGGGGTAGAATTGTTGGCTATCGATATGTTGGTTTGTCCTATTGGCCGTCATGTTAATTGTACTGCAATGACGGTAATGCGTGTGTGTCGTGCGTGGATAGGAGAAGATACAGGAACAGGAAGAAGACCAACTGGTCAATCGAGGCGTACCGCAGAGCGTCAAGATGGACTCTTTAGACACCTAGCTCTACGGGATCGTTTTGCTACAACATCTCAAATTGCTGACCAATGGTTTGAAGAAGAAGGTAGACCTAAAATGATATCGAAGGCTTCCACGGCCCGAGTCTCTATAATGAGGGTTTCCGGGTGTTGACCGTGTCATGATTAGTAAAATATATACAGTACAAAATAAAAATAAAATGCACAAGATATACAATAAACTCGACGTTTCGCCACTAATGTAAGCGGCTTCTTCAGGAGCAAAAGAGGTTAACTGGGTGGGTACCAGAAGGTCACGGTAACTCGACGTGTAAACCACGCTAGAGGCGAAAACCTTCTGGTAGGTGAGGGGCGTCAGAAGGCCACGGTAACTCGACGTGTCAACCACGCTAGAGGCGAAAACCTGACAAGGAAAGACCGATTTGCAGGGGTATATATACGACTGTGCAGCGATGCGGATCAGTGAACACTGGCTGTTGAAGCGGAAAGGACCGGTTTCCAAATGCTAGAAAGTTGGTAACCATCGTCGCGATTGAGATTCTGAGGATGTTTTTTGATTTCGATCGCTTCCATTATCTTTCGAGGAAAATAGTGTTGTGACTTACTTACGACAGATGTCTGATCAAAACAAATTTTGTGACCCGTGTCGAGGAAATGTTCAGCTAAGGCTGAATGCGCTGAAGACAGCGTCTTAACGTATCGTTGATGCTCTTTGATCCTGGTTTGAATTGAGCGTCCGGTTTCGCCAATGTATACTGAACCACAATTGCAGGGAATTTTGTAGATGCCCTTACAGGAGAGAGCATGACGGGCGTCCTTGGCTGAGGGAAGAATTTGCGAGATTTTGTTAAGGGGTTTGAAAGTAGTTTTGATGTTTTTCTTACGAAGAATTCTGTTACTATGCGTACACTATATCACCGCATTCTAGTCTTTGGACTTTTTTCATACCGTCCACGATTAGTGCTTTCTTTGGCTGCGGACCACTGTCGTCAACGCTTGAACTGGTGCAGAGAACGGCAGCATTGGGACGAATTGCCATTCTGTCTAGTTATGCACGATGGCCGTAGAACGAGGTGCCACAAGCAAATATCGACTATCTCATTTTGTCGATGCCCGTGTAGAGGAGTGGATTCAACTACAGGGTTGCCGTGTTATATGTTAATATAATATGTTGCATATGTTACCATTTCATTTCTGATGTAAAACTATCATATTGCCAAAAAATGAAGTTAAACAAAAGGCAAAATAGATTGGATATTAATGTTTCCGAGCTTCAAAGATAAAATTTAATAGTTGCTATACAGTATCTCAAAGGAATTCAGTATTCTTATCAATCACAAATTGCAATTTCCGGCAATATATACATATTCTGTTACCGATAGCCGTTACCCTCTATCGAACCAAACATTTCCCTTACACACACACAAAATCACATACATAAAGGTTCACGCCCGTGCCCATAACAATATCCGAAGGGAATTCAAATTAATGCGAATGTAAAATGGAAAACAACCGGGACGAACAAACTGCAAGCAAATTGCGTTATTTTAAACAGCGCGGCCGTCGTACGCGAGAGTATGGCGAGATAAGAGTAGGGCCGCGTCCCATGCCGTGTTGGCGGAAGGCGTGCGACCAAGAGGTCGCCTTCGTTATGCTCCAGCCTGGGCGAACTCTCATAAGAGACCGTAACACGGTCGTAAAGCGCGGACACGACGGCAGGGTTAAGTGTAGACATAAAGGGTCCGGTTTATTTGCAATTACCGGACGCTATTGTATGCATAAAACCGATATTAAATTTCAGATAGTACTCGCCCGGTATATATACACACACTGGAGCGGTGAAGTGGCAGACCGGAAACGGACGATTCGCCGTGCTATATAAGCTTTTTAAGAGTGCGACGCTGCCTGGGCGCTGTTTTTATTCGTTTTAATTTTTAATAACTGTCATACGTCCGTATAAAAGATTTTAACTTTTATGGTATAAACGTTTATTTGCAAGAATTTTCTCTAGAATTGTGTGCGATAATGTACAGAAATAACTTGAGCGTCATTTGTTTAAAGTTTAAAATTGTCTATGTTGAATAGCGAATGTTTAGATGCGATATCTCCTTCTCGAACACCAATCTCTGAGCAATTTTGTTTTTGCATATTCCACAACACAAGTATGTACTTGATTTTGAAGGTATGTCTAACATTATCCCAGTTTCGTTTGGTCTCATAAAACGTTATTAATTTTCACACATCTCCATTTGTAGATTATGACTTTCGGAACCACCAAAATGATACCGTTGTGCGGTAGTGTTTGGAATCTTAACTGCTCAAGTTTCCATGATGTTGTAACAGTCGCCTGCTTAACGAGAAGCATTACGAATTTCTCCGGTCTCGGTAAATGTATTACACTATAAATGCTTTTGCTGAATTTCTTGTCTGTACTTATCCAGAATTAATAGATACTGTCAGAATTTATTTTATTTTAATTATTAATTTAGTTACAATTAAGTAACTGTACGGACTACCTTAAGGTTGAAATCTACCCACATTCTATATACACTCTACGTAAACAATTTATTTAAACAACCCTTCAATGGAAAACTGGATACGTATGCAGACGACACTTGTATACTTACTCCGGACAACATATCAAAACCATGGAGGCAAAAATAAAAGAAGACATGAAACGACTAGTAGGGTGGTGTTTTAAAAACCTTCTTACCATAAACGAAACAAAAACGGCATACATGTTATACAACCCTGCGAGGGAGAAGCAAGAAGGAAAAATGGAACTGAAAGAACAAAAACTAAACGAGATCAAAGAAACCATTTATCTGGGATTGCACCTACAAAATACAATGCAATGGGACAAAAATATACAATACATAGTCATGGTCAAACAAACCATCAAAACAATTACAGCGTTATACAAAATAAAAATTATAATACCACTTGCTTATAAAAAACCAAACTACAATGCTGTTTTTACTGCAACAAACAGTTATTTAATAAACATATGGCGAAATACAACAGCGAAAAATATATTCAAAATACGACAACAAAATAAAATACTAAAAAGAATACACAAAATGCACCAACAAAACACATTTACAGGAAAACACAAGAACTAAGTAAATATTCAGAAATTAATAGAACTACATAACATCTGCTTGTACATAAAATAGAAAATAAGAAAATAAAATTAAAAATAAAACTCCAGACAAACAGAAAAATACACGACTACACAACGCAAAGAGTGTCACACTTGGGAACCTAAAAATATAAACACTAATAATATAGCCAACACTGACCACCAAAACAATAGAAATTTACAACAAAATTAAAAAAAAAAACATAAAACAATTACCATACCACATTTTTAAGAACAAAATAAAACATATGCTAAGAAAGAAAAATTAAATTAAATAGGTACCTACATACAAAAAAAAAAACACAAACATGACTCGACGAAAAATCCAAGAGGCCCCCAATACCATTAGCTGCGACCTCATAGAAACTTGACTAATTAAGATTTCAAACAATGCCGCACAACGGTATGTACCTATGTATGTATGTGTGGTGCTGGGACCCCCATTCTCGCCGTGTTTACAGCTGGCCAATTAGTCCGATTCCTTTTAGGAAGTGCAGGATATCGGAAGGCCTCGGATTAGGTAGTTCTGCCTCTTCAATTTCATGTGCTTCTAGGTGCAAGGCCCTTGAGTTACACAGTGCAGAGCAGTTTGAGAGTAATGGATGATTCATCCTCTTCCCCGCAGAATCAGCATTCGGCATCTTTTGTTATTTCGAGCCGACTTAGTGTCCGTTCAGTTTGCAGTGGCCTGAGAGGATCCCTGTCAATATGCGAATATTAGTTTTGCTGAGCTTAATGCATTCTGAGGATCTCTTTTGGTTGTATGTTCCCAGAAGAGTTTTATCTTGCCTCATACCGTCGGGATTCTCCCAATATTTGAATTTTCTCTACTCTACTTCACTTTTGAGCTTCTCCAGTATTACACTGTTACTTATCCCGCAAAAAAGTTCAGGCCCCACAAAAGGTGTTCTGGCTCCTTTCTTAGCAAGGTTATCTGTTATTTCATTTCCTTTCACTCCGGTGTGTCCCGGAACCCATAACAGGGTCACCGTATTTCTTTTACCTAGCTCGTTGAGTTTGTCTAGGCACTTCCAAACCATTTTGCAGCTGATAACGTTGGAGTTCAGCGCCCTAATGGCTGCTTGACTATCAGACATTATGATAATCTCTTGCTTTTCATAGCTTTTATCGATGTTGAACTGGACGCATCTTTCAATGGCGTGTATTTCCGCCTGGAAGATACTTGTGTACATCCACAAGCTTTCGAAATATTTGGTTCTAGGCCCATATATCCCTATTCAATAATAATAATAATAATAAACACCTTTATTGGTCATACTACAAATCACTTCTAATACTAACTAACTGCTAACACAACTAACTAAACAGATATTATATACATATGTATGTGTATGATAATAGCAGGAAAGGAAAAAAAACTAAGAATAGAAGGTACACAATAACAAGTGATAGCAAAAAAGAAGAAGGAAAAGCAGTATGTCCAATCACAGGGCGAGGCCCAGTTACATGTTTTCACATGTCAACTGCTCTTACCTAACCCTGTATGTATTTAAACAAAATAATAAATGAGTGTGCCTACGGATAACTTAAGCTAAAGCAGTCTGTGTGCAATCTTCAAACAAGAAATAAACACATAAAAAAAAAAACAAAAGTAGCTTACTAATTGAAGGTACGGAATAAATTAAATTAGGAACTACCATAAGCAACTATATTTCTCTACATATAAAGCTGACATAAATACAAAATAGACAGAAAGAAAGAAAGGCATAGACACCGCACTACAAGGAAGTTTGTGTCGAGAGCAATATTGACCGTAATTTAAACTTAAACTGCGAAACAGTAGCACATTGCTTGAGTGTTGAAGGTAAGTTATTATATTTATTGTAGATACAATATGAAAACGATCTTTCAAACAGTGACAGGCGGTGAGCAGGCGGGGAAATCAAACCACGAAATCGAGTAGTGATGTTATGAACATCCGTTCTGAATCGTAGTTTCTCATGTAAATATGGTGGGCATTTAGTTAATAAAATTTTATGATATAATGTAAGTGTTCTTAGTTCTCTGCGGTTTTTCATATTTAGCCAACCAGCGTCAGACAACCTGTGCGAAACATGTTGGTACTTTCTAATACCATAAATAAATCTCAAACACGAATTTTGTACCTTTTGTATTCGTGCAGTGGTGACATAGTCTAGACAGGAGTGATATATTTCCGAGCAATAACTAAAATTGGATAGGACATACGTATCGCATAGTGTCTTTTTAATACGGTTGTTTAAAACTGAACGAAAAGGATACAGTTTTTTAAGGTTTGCGTAAGACGTCCGTATGTATTGATTGACCTGGTCTCTAAAACGAAACGTATTATCTAAAACTAAACCCAGACTCTGAGCTTTATTTACTACCGGCAAGTGGGAGTTATTGATTCTAATATCGATTATATTACTAAGGGTTCTGCATGTCTCCTTGCCTCCGAATACTAAAACCTGAGACTTATCGGGATTTAAATGCAAGGAATGTGAGAATGATGTTTGAAAAAGAGTGTCTAAGTCAGCGTTAATTTTAGCAATGGTCTCTTCCCATTCACTCAACTTAAATGAACAGTATATTTGAATGTCGTCGGCATATAAGTGAGCTTTAGTGTACTTTAAGCTATTAAGAAAAGATGAAGTGTATAAGGAAAAGAGAACGGGACTTAAAATGGATCCTTGTGGGACACCACTTACGAGTTCTGAAGGCAAGGAGTTTTTGCTGTCAATACTGACATATTGTGTTCTTCGCGATAGAAAGTCAGCAATTAAGCTCAGCGCAGCACGATCGAAACCCATACCAGACAAAATAGTCAACAAGGTGGAGTGGTTCACAGTATCGAACGCTTTTGATAGTCCAGCAGAACTACCACAGTCATCAGACCCTGATCTGTTGCAGATAAAATGTCATCAGTCACGTGGAGCAAAGCTGTCGTACTACTGTAACCTGACCGGAACCCCGACTGGACAGGTGGAAGTAAATTGTATTTATTTATGTAGGCTTTAATTTGTGTATCCAACACTCGTTCCAATATTTTAGAAAGACACGGTAACAGGCTTATTGGCCTTAAATCTTTGAGTTGCTGAACGGTCCTAGTTTTTGGCAGTGGAATGACAATAGCGGTTTTCCAACACTGAGGAAATACACTATCTAATATGCAAGAATTAATAATATGGGTAATATACGGAATGATAAATGGGGAGCATAATCGCAGCATGTTTATGTTAATGTGATCACTACCGCTAGCCGCTGATTTGATATTAGTTACTATCTCTGCGATTGTTTCAGTCTTCACTAAAGTGAAGCTGAGTTTTTCGGGTACGGTATGATGAAGCGGAAACACAACGTTCTGCGATGGAGATCCAAGGTTTATGTTTGGGACACTATTTATAAAGAAACTATTAATCATATTCGGATCTTTCAAAGTCTGCGGAATGTTAATCTCGTTCTGCCTTTTCACGCCTAGTACATTGAGTTGCTTCCATAGAAGACGGCTATCTCCTGTGTGTGAAATATAGTCAAAATAAGCTCTTTTTTCTAATTTAAAAGTCCTATTTGTCAAGTTTCGGAGAGATTTATAATATTCCCAGTCCCCTAGCCGTCTACTTCGCCGGAATAACGATTTAGCTTCATCCCTCATTCTCATCATCAGCTTCAAATTATCGGTAAGCCAAGGAATAGGTTTCTTAGTAAAGGTGCGGGAAATTAAAGGGGCATGTTTATTAAAGAGATCTAAAATACTAGTGTTGAAAAAGTGGACTTTGTCCTCAATTGTATTCAGATGTAACATACGGTCAAAATGAATACTTCGTAAATCCGACTGAAAATCCACGAATGATATATTTTTAAAGCTGCGGAAGGTACGCAGGGTTGGTCTAGATTGCAAATCGTTGTTAGTTACCGAGCAAAAGACAAAATCATGATCAGATACATGGCAATTCACAACACCAGAGTCAACTATTATATTATCGTCTGTGACGAGTATCAAATCCAGAAGTGACCGAGAGGAGTCCGTTAATCTAGTGGGACAATCAATGAGTTGCTTAATTCCAATGCTACTTAAAAAGGCATTCAAAAATATAGCGGATGGATGTTCTCTTTTTAGCAGATCGATGTTAAAGTCACCCAGACAGAACACTTCATCCGTAGTTAAGTGACATTGAATGAAAGAATTCTCCAACACATCCAGAAACTCCCTATAATTTGCTTGAGGAGGGTTGTACACCGTACCCACACCAAATTTTTGTTTACCTATTTGAACTGAGATCCATAATTGCTCTATTGCATCTGACGCAGATATTGGCGAGAAGTTAAAAGTGTTACGCAAATAGATTCCCACACCACCACCAGCCCGAATCGTTCTATCTTTACGGATTAAAGTATAGTTTTTAATATTGATTAAATCATCTGTAATAGATGCATTGAGCCAGGTTTCACAAACAGTGAGAATGTCTATGCCATTCTCCTCTACAAAAAATCTTATATAGTCAATTTTTGGCAACAAAGATCTAATATTAATATGCCCGATCTTTATAATATTATGCGGCATATACAGTATTAGTTAATTTGTATACTTAATAGCTAATACACAAGAAATAATATTCGCTTTAATTAACAGAAAACAGTACTATAGAAAGTCTAGCGGAATCAAGAAATAAACCTGATCATGTTAAAGCAACAGTTCTTAAATATAACATAGCTATATGTAGAGCAAAAAAAAAAAAGTACAAAAAAAAATAATACCTAATAATAATTCCAAAAAAGAAATAGCGAACTGTATCAAAGCAAGGAAAAACAAGTCAGAATATCGGTGGCAACAGTCGATATCATTAGGTAAGATTGATATGTTCAACTTATCCTTTATAAGTTTGATTACAGTACTTTCTGTATCCTCACCTTCAGTTTTCGGGACGCCAAATATTCTTAAATTATTTTTGCGAGAGTATTGTTCGAGGGATTCCACTTTATTACTGAGGTCGTGGCATTTGCTTTCGAGTGAGTCCACCTTCTCGGTATATACCTTGATATTAGCATCTTGCATGGCGAGTTTCTCGGCAAGCGAAGTGGTTAATTTTTCGAGAAATAATGGGCTGACCAACACCTTTTCAATAATTTTTTGGATAAAAATTTCATCTTTATCACTACCACCTGATCTTGTCACACGTTCGGTATTACTTCCGGCCATTTTAGAGGGCTTTAACGACATAAGAATTTAACAACTAGACACAGCGAGAAAACACACGTCTATCTCTGATTGATGAACATCACAGACTGCATCCAGTTCCTTCTGCCGTTTTGGAGCCATCAGTGTACCATTTGATAGCGTTACTATTAAGTTTCGAAACGGTGTCTTTGCCCCATTCACTTCTGGTACTAAGCTTTGTGGTGAACCTTTTCACAAAACTGAATCTCCTTCAAAAATCATCTCGGGGCATGTCCCAGGTTTCGTCGACATCAGGAGGCTGAGGCATATGCCTAGCTAATCCTTCCCCGCTCATTCTACGTGTGGTCTTTTTCACTGTACTCTCCACCAAGATGTAGAAAGGAGCTACCACCACCACTTCAATGGCTGCTGTGAGAGAGATTGCCCCAGTTATGCATACATATGCTAGTCTACCGCACAACGGCATCATTTTGGTGGTTCCGAAAGTCATAATCTACAAATGGAGATGTGTGACAATTAATAACGTTTTATGAGACCAAACGAAACACGGATAATGTCAGACATTATCTCATACTTGTGTTGTGGAATATGCAAAAACAAAATTCCTCAATTATCGCACACAATTCTAGCGAAAATTCTCAAACATATGCCCTAATTTTCATCTAAAAATCGACGGGGACCGGCAACCCATACTTACCCGACTACTACGGTCTGCAAACGTATTCACAACACAGGTGCTTATCTGAATATCTCCGATTAAAAATTCTTACTGTGCCACGAAGAAATTGTCTGTCACCGCAAATGTAAATAACTTCTAGTCTTTCAAAAATAGAGTACACAATTTTTAGGTAATGTAGGTAAAGTTGAATTTGTTAATAACATGATATTTCCTTTTCAGACCGAAGAGCGGTTCCATGCTTCTCTACAGCAGGAAAAAAAGTCAGGTATCGCAGAGACGGCTACTGTTGGAAAAAACGCAAAGACGGAAAAACTACAAGAGAGGACCACATGAAGTTAAAAGTTCAAGGCACCGAGGTAAGATAGTAATAATAATAATAATAGAAACAAATTCGCAATATTTCTTCTATTTTCTATTCTATTCGATTGTGATTATTTTCTTACACCCTAGGGGTAAATAAATGGAAATAATTGTATGCTACTCCGATAGAACTGGTATCCTTGTTTGTATTGAAATCGATCCGATTCTACCGCGAATGTAAAACGAGTCGTAGACCGCTAACTCCTGATTGTCGCCGCGGCATTAATTAAATTCTGTTTACATTAAAGAACAATCCATTACGCCGACCGATACGTGTAATTATCTCTTGATACATTTTGGTTTGTAGAGCTTTTGTATTTATTTAATATGCAACCGCGCAAGTGGAAAATTTGCTTTCGTTTAATCAATTGTTGTATAATCAATAAAACGTTCGATTAAATTAATTCATCCCATTGGTAAATGTATAAATAAATAATTATCACAATTAGAATCGATGAGAAATGCATCGAATAAATTTTCGAAATATTTTACTCAAGTTGTTACTATTGTATTAAACAGGTAGAAATGTGCTGAAACCCTCTATTAGAAATCTATTTATTAACCCAAGTTGATCGCATAAATATCATTTTTATAAAGGTATGAATTCGATAAACCGCAAGAATCGTTACTAAATGAGTAGGTGATTGTTTTTGATTCCACGAAGATAGAAATGCAAGGAATCTGAGGAATTAACTTTATGGAATTGATAGCTATGGAATCTATAAAAGCAGTGTCTAGAAACCGGTTATGAGAGGTTTCATTGTTCTTGCATTTTATTAAGAACCTACAGCACATCACAAGGCGCTCAGAACTATGTAGGAAGTTCAAGACTATGCTTTACAAATAAAAGATACAAAGGAAACTCATCCATGTTTATTATCAATGGATGGAGATATTAATTTGCGTAGAAAAAAAGGTTTTTGACAGTTTTGTGTTGGGTTTTTTTCAGTCGAACATTATAGTGTATCACAGATTAAAGTGAATAAGTATAAAATACCTTACATTTTGCAATTTTGTTTCTGCCAAAAAGGCAAAATCATGAATGAAGTTTATGGGCTCTAGACTGCAACTTAAAATAATGCGCAGTTTTGGTTTCGTCTAGTTCGTTCCAGAAAGGCCTGTTAATCGTAAATGTGGATGTAATCATTAAAAAGTCGTACATATTGCTAAGGAGTTAAATGTCACTCATACAAGCGTTTTAGATAACTTGCGGAAGGCTGCGTACACCAAGAAGCTCGATGTTTGGGTACCACCAGATCTGACGCAAAAAAAAAATCTGCTAAATGGGATTTCCATCTGTGAATCTCTGTTAACTCACAACAAAGTCGACTCATTTCTTAAATATGGTGACTAGAGAGACCTACCACAATAATATACGAAAACCATCATGGTCAAAGGGCGGGGAAGCGCCCCAGATCGTCGCCAAGCTTGTTTTTAAGGCCAAAAATTTTTTACTCCATGGTTGATGGGGCTATAAGGTTATCCTACTTATATTTTGAATCTTCCAACTTGCCCAAACACTAAATTCCGAAGTATATTATCAGCCGTTTGAAACAGACAATTGACCAGAAACGACCGGAATTAGCCATAAAGAAGGTAGTTGTGTTCAACCAAAACAACGCCAGACCACACACGTCCTTGATGACGCGCCACAAGCTTCGCGAGATTGATTGGGAGATTCTCATGCATCCTCCTTATAGTCTTAATATAGCTCCCAATGATTATCGCTTACTCAGATCGCTACAAACTTTCCTTATGAATATAAAACTGGTTTCAAGCCTGTGAAAATCAACTGTAGAAGTTTTTTAGCACTAAAGAACAAGGATTTTTTGAAAATGGAATCATGAAATTACTATCAAAATACCTCCCCAGGCCATTCAATCGGACCCCTTCGTCCCATCCATTGCCCTGGGAAATTGTCGTCTAAAACTAAAAGGACTTGCTGACCGAAATGCGGAGGAGCTCCATTCTGTTGATACCAAACGTCTGGGTGAAAGTAGTGACGATTTATTGGATTTGGCCTAATCTCTTTTATTTTTGTTAGAATTTGGTGTTCTAGTAGTTCACAGCTGTTAACGTACCGCGTATAAAGAATGGTCCAATGACATTTCTCGGGATATTATTTGTTTTACCAACATATTATTTACGTCATCTTACATCAGAGATAACGTGGGTTTTGATTCTAGATGAAAGCTCTGTAGTAGTAACCTTCAGAAATTAACAGCGAAACCAACAGAAGCCTCAGGTGAAATATTGATTATCATGATCGCTTGGCAGAAACCATTGCTAGTAGAGATGAGATCGCAAAATGTTTACATATATGGATTTTTTTTGACTGGATAATGTTAGCTTGAGGAAGCATCTGGGAAATTCCAAAAAATAATGCACGGAAAAGTAAAAAAATAAACAAAACTGGTCCAGTAGACTTTGTTAAAATATTTATACAAAGTTTCGAAATTATGTATATTTAAAACCCCATTTTTTCTGATCCGAAAAGAAAACTAATTTCCTTATTCATAAAATTTCATGTCAGAGACGTAATAAAAATCCGAAACGGAAAGAGAAAACTCTTTAGCTTACTTTATACCGCCTGGCGGTCATTTCCATTTAGAACTTCCCAATTAATATTAAAATACGTCTTTTTTTGTGAAGCTCTTTTTTCCCTTTTCTCTGCAGGCGTGACATCTCTAAAAATACGAACGGGGACGGATTTCGACGACGTCTCTCCTACCCCAATACCTTCTACTCTATCCTCCGAAACCACCAACTTTAATTAAGTAATAGGACTATCGGAAGAGACCGGACGAAAAAAGAAAGACAAAAGGAAAAAACATCTAATGAGAGAATAAATCTCCGCCTAGAATTATACAGATTTTGAGGGTAAAATCGCGACGCGTCTCGGAGTGTGAGGCAATGTTTTAAGTTGGACCAGACTGCTCGCGAAGGCAAAAGAAATAGAACGAGAAAAATCCGGATAAAACAGCAAAGGAGGCCTTAGAAGGAAACGAGAAAAATTTTAAATTCACCGTAATATCCGACCGTAAAATGTTTATTGTTTTTTAACGCCTCCTCTAATGTCTCCAAATGAATTACCCAGGTGCAATGTATCTCTTTAAGTTTCAGTCGTTTTCCGTCTTCCTTCACTATTCAAGAGATATATTCGACGGAATTTCTACATTATAGAAGAGAAGGTATCGCATGCGCGGTATCAACAACTAGTTTAACCAAGATTTTTCCCTTGAAAAATGCATATTTCAATTAAAAGTTTTTGGCGCGTATAAAAATAAAAAAGTCCCAGACCTTCGGTGCCTCGATGTATTAAAAGTTTTTAATAACGTTTTGCTTATTATGGGAACAAACCTATAGGAATACCCTTATCTCTATTAAAACATATAAAACTACATATTTAAATAATGAAGGTATACATTACATAGATGAAAACTTCTGGATATTTTATTATTAATATTAATATTTTTTAAACCTCCAGGTTATTCGTGAATAGAAACGCATGAACTATTATTATTCAAGTTCAAGTTACACTTGAAATTACGCATTTTTGAAGGGAAGATTGCAGGGAACGCAGATCTAAGCTTGTCAAAGAAGTGGCAAAATGCCTTTTCCGCAAATCGTTAGGAAATTTTGACATTCCATATGAGTGTGAGTATGTAGATATATTACATTGTGTTTCATTGACACGGTTGACTTCAACATTGAATAATTGCTCCATAATGTTGAAGATGTCATCTTTAAACAAAGGTATAGAAAGTATGCCATTACAACAAAAATAATATTTTTGCCTCGTAGGAAAAGCCACACTCCTGGACTGTTGCTAAATCTTGGGCAATCTTCACAGTGGTCCCGGAATGTAGGCTTTTCTTATTCGGAATCTACTATTTATTGGACCTGATCATGACCTGATCCCTGTTGTGGTCTGTAGAAGGACAACCTAAAACCAGTAGTTAATCGGGGGATAAACAGAATGGCTTTCCACTGACAGAATACACCAGGATGAAAACATACCCACCAAATGGACCTTGGACTAGTGGCCCAAGAGTGGCACGATCTTTGACAGGTCATGTGGCTCTGAAACCGCAATTTGCGTAAATGTATTTCTGTCTGCTGTCAGTCGTACTTGACATCAAATTGTCTCTAACGTCTACTGAAATACAGGATCAAACTCCTAGATTAATTTGAATAAAACCAATAAATAGAGATTACGTAGGAGAAATGATAACCACACGGAGAAAAATTTTTATTTTTAGTATAAATATACTGCATTTTAGTATAATTTATTGCTATATATACGACAGCAACATAGCATACTAAATTTAACAATAAATTTATTGCTGGAAACTAAGTACCTATTATACTTCAATTTACTATATTTGATAGTAACTTTAAGTAAATTGCTTGTACTACAATTAGCAATAATTTGTACTAACAGATTTACAAAACCTTTTCACAAATACAAAGACCGCGTCATACTGCATCTCATTTTTTTTACGTACGAGCGCCTTAAACCTTCTCTCTCTCATTTCATTAGTGTTTCAACGTGCATAAATTGAAACTACCTTTATTTAAAAACCAATAAACTAGTTTTGCTAGATGTTGTAAATAATTTTTATTTAAAAATTTCATCAAATGTAGCAAACCTTTTGTTTTAATCTTAAAACATTTTGTTTTAAGATTTTAGCAACAAAATTGTTGTTGGCCATTAAACACAGTGTTCGTAATTTTAATACAATTTATACTATTCATAAGTATAAATTTCTAAATAAAATGTTTTGCTGTCACAGTTTTCTCAGTGCAAATACTTTCCTTTCTATTTTGCTAATTTATCTTCGCAATTCTATTTGACCAATTTAATCGTTACGGGTGAATGCTAGCCCTCTATTCCTACATTTAAACCATATTTAAACATTTTGTGTTCGCGTACAAAATGATACAATAGGTATAAGCGCAAAAGAGAGCCAAATTGAAATCTCGAAATGTCCAGGTGAGGTGTGAACGTGTGAAGTGTGAACACACTTTGTGAAGTTGCTATGGATATTGTTCCAAGAAAGTGCGCTCATATCTTAAAGAAAGGTAATTTAGGAGTTTGGGGTTTTAGAATGTTCTGGTTCTCCTGAATATTGTTTCAGAAAATTAGGTTTATATACTCAGTGACAGTAGAAGTATTACACCCAGAAGGAGTAATTTGTTCAACTTGATTCTTTGGCATCAAAAACACTATATTTAAAGTATGCTATGATAAAAATGTCAACTTTTATCAACTAGCCTTACGAGACCGTTCTGCTAAAATGCGTCAAGCTGAGCTACATGTATAAGAAGAGGCATTCAACATAATTCTAGATATTGCTCTTCTGATTGGCAGTTGGGCTTTTATCTTTTGCTGCACTCATGATATCTCAGTAATAATTTTGGGGAGCAGTTAGTCTTCGAAAATTGAAACACCATTGGATGTTCTAACTGTTTCTGTAGAATTTTCCAAAAGGCTGCATTCATTAACAATATCGAAAATATTTATCTTATTTTTTTGAAATTGAAATGCTGCAGGATGCTACACTAGCGCCAGAGATATCTAACGAATTTGTCCATAGTAATTACATTTTGAAAGTTGCGGTAGGTTGATATTGGTGGGTGACATTGACAATGACAATTTTAAGAGATGCTCTCCTGAGTTTACAGCTGAGTTACCAAACTCTCGTTATTTATTTATTTATTTTGAAATATCTCTGATGTTATGTAATAATAAATTTCTGGAACAATGTTCAGAACAGTCTAAAAAAATCCAAATGGGTTAAGAAAATTTTGTGTTGTGAGCGAAAAAATAAATGTGAAATTTACTGTTACAATATTCATAACAACTAGAATAATTTGGCACGTCCATCAAAATTGGAATCTTAATTTACGAAAAATAGGGTACAAACGTTAGTATTACGAAAGATAATCTTTTGCATCGCTATCAAGATCACTATACAGCGTAACTAACACAATCTGTAGCATCCGTTGGAAGTCTAACTTTTGGGAAATAGTGTTCAACTAAAATTAGTTTTTTCTTTTAGGGGCATCCAACCATCCACCATCTAAAATTGCAGTTTGTGATTACTAAAGTTTTGCGCTTGTTTTCTTTCTTTGAGAAAATCTCGGATACTATGACAGATGGAAGGGTATTAATAATAATTTTTCAAAAAGTAAGAACGACAAAACCATTGCCGCTGTTGGTATTCAATTTTCTGAAAAATAATTTAGGACAACTAAAGGTTTCAACTTCATTTAGATATTGTCTTTGGCATGGAGCTTGGCAAAAAAAATGCATGGTCTTTCATGTACACACAGTGGCCCTATCTTATTGAAACCATATTTCAACATAGAGCTGTTGTAATTTCGGTTGCATAAAGATTTGCTCTTCAAAAAAGTAAGGCTTCCACATATTCTATGATCGCCGTATATATCACTCGCTAACTAGTACAGAAAGCCTTCATGTCATTCACGAAAATTTAATAATAATAATAATAATAATAATAATAATAATAATAATAATAATAATTAATATATGTATTTTTATGACCTTTTAACTTATCTTATTATCCAGATAGTTTTTCCACTTTTAGGTCAATGATAACACGCAATTCTAACAAAAGTCAAATTTATTCCAAAACCTTTACAAAATTTATAATCTGGTTTTCGTAACAACTTCTTCAGTGGAATAAAATTGACATTTATTTAGTGTCAAAATATAAATAAATAACTAGCCATGCCTATCAACAAAATTATCTACAGACAAAGAAATGCAGTGATATATAGGATTATGTTTACAATATATTGGACAATTTAAGATATTTTGAAATGTAAAATTTATAATCATAACACTAATGTTCCTTATATCAATGTATCCCCAACAGCTTGCGCCAATTACAGGGGGCATCGGCTGGCTATGAGTTATTATTATGGGCTGTAGACCGACTTAAGATGTTTTCTTTCCGCATTTGCCGTGGAATTTGGGAAACTACAGAAAACCAAATTCAGAAAGAACGCACCGGATCCGAACCCGGTACCACCAGACTGTGAAGCGAGCGCGCTAGGCACTGCGCTACACAGCCGGCATTTGCTGCATCATTAAGGTAATTTTGGTTGGAAATATGAGGATCTTGCTATAACATCCACTACGCACTTTGCAAGGAGAATTAGAAAGTGATCGCTTATTCCAATACGAAACGAAGTGGAGCTCGTTAAACCTGAAACGTTTTTTCAAAACTTGAACGATTCTTGGTCTACCAAGAGATTTATTGCAATTGCTACAGCAAAAACAGTCAGCCAAGTACTGAGTCAAACGAGCTTAGATTAAAATGTAATCTGCAAGCTAATTGTATCTATCAAAATGACAATTGTTGGCAAATAATAGCCCAGATGACCAACATAGTTGACAGGTCTTCAATAGAAAGTAAATGTTGAATTTAGTTTTGAATTTTACTGAAGACAGATAATAGTGATTTCATATCCTATAAATGATGACAAATTTATATAAATCTGGCTCTAAAAGGGTAATATTCTAAAACGCATCAAATAGAATTAATCAGAATTCTATTAGACTATCGCAAAATGTTGATATATTGCACTTATTTTAAAGAAACCTCAAATTACACTTCACGTTCTAATCTTAACGCATCCAAACATTAAAAAAAATGCATTAATATCAATGTCTCCGATTCAGACGGCGAAGTTATATCACAAAATCAACCAGACCATTTATCAAAATTTCAAAAATAGATCTTTCATAAACTTGTCATCGTCATACGTATCTAACCTCAAATTTACCCGTAGATAGATTTTCCGCCGGGAGAAATTGCATTTTTGACGAAGAAAAACATAAAAAAGAAACCAGATAAAAGAAGCGAAGAGCAATAAAAGCATCGACTAGACGTTAATTGCGAATTTATGTCCAGTAATTTATCAAATTGGGAGGAACTACTAAGTAAACAAGTTGCTCCCTTAGTGAAGCGACATTTTAAGTACGGCCGTATTTTACCCATTTTACTTCATTTTTTTCCTATCCAGTTTCGTCATGGTATATACGCCATCTAGTGGACACGGTGGAGAGTGAAGTGCAGTAAGTAGGATATACGCGCGCTATCCTACAGCTGCGTGCTACCAGCTCTGCTTCCGATTTAATTAGAATTTATGAAGCATCGCTGAAAAAACAGCCCCTGAAAACATCAAAAGAGCTTTTTTTTCGGAGCGGGCTGAGAGAATGAGTGGAAGGAGGGTGGGGGGTATGATATTTGCGAGATGTAGCGGTGTGACGTCGTAAAACAATTTCCTAAACAATTTTGCGGAACGTATCCTTGAGGGATTTTAATACGCGCCCATATCCAACCACATTACAGTAAATAAAAGGAAAAATAATGATATAGCCCCAAATATACTGGCCTCTATAAATAAATGAACACTCAGTGAATGCTCATATATTTTAATGGAAATTTTGGCAAAATATGTGTTCTTCTACAGATATTATTTACGTAAACCTTCTTAAATCTACTTAAAAACGATTCTCTCATTTATCGTTTCGCTCTAAATCGAAAAATCTCTGTACCAAAATACCAACAGCATATCTCGGATATCGCGCTATCTATAGCCAAAATCCACAAAACGAGCGGTATCCATTCCGTTTTAAATCTCATACTTTTTACCGTTTACCTTCATGTCGTACCTATGTAGTTACCGGTGGAGAATTCCATTATTGTTTTGTTAGAATCCGAACGTGCGACATTACGCATTCTTCTACGACCGTACTTTGTACTTTGAGACCGAACGAGAGCTTTAGGTAATTGAAAGTTCCGAAGCGCGCTACGAACGTTACCCGGACGGATTGAAGGGAAAATTGACGCTGGATTAGAGCTTCCATTGTCCGAACAGATTTTTATTTGTGACGGTTACGGTTTCACAGGAATTTGTGTTCGTAGTCCTGCTCGTTGTTTTTTTTTTCGCCCGTGCTCTTTTTATGGAATCGAATTAGGTATTGGGTATTAAACAATGGCCGTTTCGTGTATTGGATTTATTTGCTTGATGGTTAGCTATCTAGTCGGGATTTAGCCGGGAATATATTGGGTTTTGTATTTGGATAGAATATATCGGTTGCCTGCGTGCATTTCGCTGATCATTTGCTCAACTAATGACATACTGAAATGGCTTAATTTATTAATGGTGGTATTATGATTTGATTGTATTTGGGTTTGTTAAAGTGGCTCTACGATTATAAATTGTAGATGATGACGCTTCCCAAAAATAAATAAATAAATAGCTAATGTTTCATAAAGAATTAAACTTCTCTAGCGTGATTTTACTGCCAAAAAGCTACGCATTTTACGAAAGATTTTAATAATTTTAAGATTAATAAGGTGTATGCTCATCACGTCTTCATGATCCAGCAGTACGTGCTACCAATTATATCATAATAACCTACTCACTTCATTTTCGTTCTTAAATCGTCGTGGTTACAAAATTCGCGATGTCTTACATGATCTTTTATGAAAATTTCTTGACTTTTATTTAATTTAAAACATTTATATTTATTTCTTCTTAAAATATCTCTAATTATAGTCTTTGGAATGTCTACTTTCGAAATTTGACGGCTCGAACCTGATTCATTAAGCCGCGTTTTCACGGGGCGATTTGCGTCGAACGATTTCGGTCGTTCGACTAGGTCGACTCGACCTGATTGAATGACCGAAGCGACAAAAGGTTTTCACGAGGCAATCGTATTGAGACGATAATTAATATCTGAAGCTCCCTATTATAAGTTGTTCTTATATTTTTTATTTTATTTTTTAATTCATATTCTGTGAGATCCATATGTTGTATTATTGCTTGTAATGCGCTCTTTCGTGCCTGATTATTTCTATAAAGTTCCAGTTTTGGGTTCCACAATAGCTCATAATTTTGGTAAATATCCAAGAATTTACTCATATCCGCATCTGTCCATTTTTCTAAAATGTTAATATTTTTTCAATAAAACTTCTGTTAAATGCAACAACTCGCCATGCGTTTGAATCAGAATATGTCACATGAATTAATACACCTGTCTGAACTTGTCGCTCAACAAGTTGTTTACAC
>ML219374.1:694-23769 GCA_004785975.1 Popillia japonica | reverse complement strand
CGTTCCGGGATTGTCTATTAAGATGGAATGGGTGACCTTCTCTTAGGAAAATCGTAGTAGTTCTGTTGAAAATAATGTAGGTACGAATATTGTATCATCTTTAAAAAATTTTAGATTTATCAATTTTTTTTCCACAATTTCTTTCGCTTCACTTCAACTGTATTACAAGGTTCTGACTACAAATCTTTTAGTAAGTCCATTGGATTCAATATAGATTGTATGGCTTTGGCAAAAGTTTATTTGCTATATAAATCATCTAATGCACATCTACGCCAAAATATTCTGCACCACTGTTCACATTGATTTCCAATCTGCTTCAATACAGCTAATTCTGACGTCCAACCCCTCCATGATAACATGTTTGAGATGATGTGGTCAAATAATATGCTTTACGCCGTATATTCTGTACCTACATACATACATGTCCTTATTAGTTTGACCTGTCATCATGACATTTTCATTTTTGTCTTCCCTAATGACAGTTACAATGACAAACCTTATTTTATAACCTATTAATTTTGCATTCGTATAAAAATTATTTTGGCTGCACTGGTGGACTGCGCAACCAAAATAATGGAAACGACTAGTTGAACTAAATTATACCTTGTTTTTTAATAAGGCGAGTGAATTCAATATAGCCCGCCAAAATGTAGGCTTGCGATTGGTTTGTGGCCGGTCATGTTTACCCTGCCAAAATTTGGTATTTTAGCGACACCATATTCTAGACACAGCTGATTGAATAACAACATATTTCGTTAAATATTTTTCTATTATGCAAAAAATAAAAGCTTCAAATTAGCTGAAGTGAAAGATCTTTTCTTAACCGGTATTACAAATGTAACCTTAGAAACGTGGACAAAATGTGTAGAACATGTGACTAGAAGTTAGAAGGCTTAGTAGATGATGTGGTGGAGCCATTTATTATTTCGGAATAATTTTGGAAATGACGACACAAGCGACAGTGATATGGACAGTGATAGTGATTATGTTGAAGAACTGTAGAATTATCTATTTAAAATGTAAAACCATCACTGTGGTTTGTGTTCATGTTAATATATCTGATGTACTACAAATATATTATAATGCAAATAGTAAAATACATATTAAAATTATTGAAAAATTATTTTTTTTATAAATGTGTTGTATATTTACATAAATTAAATTAAATATGAGGTGTACTTCATTTCATTCTAATTCATCATTTAAATTTACCGCCAAATTAGCTGTCAGGTTAATTTGCCTAATGTGATGCGGATTTTACAAGTTACTCCCCTTAATAAAAAACAGAGTATAGCAACAGCTGCTTGCTAATATAGCACTATTGTTTAGCCGTATAAATCTATAAGAAATCTATCGAAGGTTAGTGATGGGGATCAATCTTAATAGGCAATGAGAGAACTTTCCAGGATTAATATTCGCCACCAATTCTAGATGGCGCTGTTTCAGGGCTTTTATGTTGTCGTTTTCAAAATTTATGTTGGTAGGATTATTTCAATTTGTTTGTCATTCACGTCCGACTTCCGTTTAAATCAGTTTAGATGGTTTAGATATCTAGATCTGGTTTAGATATTAAACGTCAATTATTGCAATTAACGTCATTAATGGTCGTTAATATCACCTGATATCACCATATTTAGTAATCCGTGATATGCGTGTTCATCAAGCATTAATACTAAAGACAATTCTTGATTTTCCCTGCATTTTGATGATAAAACTTAAAACTTTGTACTTTGTACTTGCTTACTAGTTCCAAAACAAAATGGCTGACAGAAAATTTGAAATAAAAAATTAAAGGTATGAAATAATTACGGAAAATAGAGACGATGGAAGAGGAGGAGTCGCGAAGATCCGAAATTCCAGATTGTAGCAGCTAAAATTGAGAGCCTTTGTATGGTATAATGTATCATCAGATATCCTTGTAAGGGAAGACTCTTGGATTGAACGTATCCAAATTTGACGTGATTCATTTATATATTATAGCTGGTGATATGAACGCTAATCGCTAATAAACGAGGTATAACACCGTTAAGTACTTTGCTATTTAATGTATATATGACCTCACTATCAAAGATGTCTGAAGAGGTAGATATGGTACTACATGCCGATAATTTAAAGGTGAGGGTTGGGAAATCACAAGTTCAGAGTCAGGAATGATACGCTGAATAGAATCGACAATAGGATTCACACACATGGGCACAAGATACCGAGGAGTAAAAGTGTTTAAAACTAGAATTCAACATATCCAAATGCCTGTCTTATCAGCTTGTGGGTATAGAATAGAGGTAGCAAGTCAGGTGTCTAACTTAAGTAAATTTTATAAAATATAGTATCTAAATAGAATTTCTCAACTATTGTTGTTTATATCTTTTCCTTAATTGTCATTTTTTAGAAATAATTTTAAATGTAATTGACAGCCTGCGTGACGTCATTCAATAATAGTACTTTTGCCACCATTACTAGATGGAGCTTATACAGTCCGAGAGTATAGTTAGTAACATTTCGTTCTAAGGTTAGGCAAATGTCATGGAGTGTCAATAAAGTGCAATAAAGTGCCATACCTTCTTCTTCTTCTTCTTAATCATTTGCCTTCTACCGTTAGGTGTAGGCCTAGGGGTTGAGTTATTTTTTATTGCTGCATATTTCTCTCCATTTAGATCTATCTTTCGCAAGTGTTCTTATGTCCTTCCACGCGATGCCTCTCTTCGCTGCTTCATCTCTTACTCCCTCCTCCCATGTTTTTCTCGGCCTTCCTCTCGGGTTTCTTCCTTGTACTTTTGTTTCCATAATTCTCTTTGTCATTCTGTCGTCTTTCATTCGGATCACATGCCCTATCCATCTTAGTTGATTTTCCCCTATCTTTTCTAGCACCGGCTCAATTTTCAGTTCTTCTCTAAACACATCATTTCTTATTCTGTCTCTCCTATTTTTGCCCTGTATCTTTCTCAGAAATCTCATATCGACGGCATTTATTCTAGATTTGTACTTATTTGTTAATGTCCAAGATTCGCTGCTATACAACATTACCGTGCCATACCATTGGGTGAAAATAGAATCAGAATATTTTGGAGCTTATATTTGTTACAATGTCTGGCCAATCTTACTGAATAGCTTCTCATAGTTCTAGATATTTTCTTTCTTCAAAAATCTGAGATTCCTGCAGATTCATAAAGCATTAGTATCTACTATTTTGCACTCGCAATTCACAGACGTATATGGACATGACACCTAATATATTTCTATTTGTATCTTCTGTCAAACAATTCCTTGCACTTTTATCTAGGACCACACATTTACAGAAAATATTCCACTAGGTTTTGCAATATTTGGATGTATTTTTCCTACGACTCCATTTAAATACCTAGGAATTTTTTACGTTTCAATTTTTTTACTTTTTCTCGCAATTAAATGTATTAAACAAAAGTAAATCAGCAATATTGATTTAATTAGATTTACAGGATAAAAATGGTGTTTCCATCATTTTGGCTGCGTTGGTACATATGCAGAGTTGGGCAATTCTGCCTTATACAGAATTTTAATGGCATTCCAATACCATTACTTATTTTTTTAAATATATCGTTATTTTATTCAATATTTCAGAGAAGAATTCCGATCAGATGTCGTGAGGTTGTTTGCGTACGCTTAAAAACAGAAACAGCAACGCAACAACTCCAATAACAGTTTTTATCCTTGTTCTGACACGATTGTACGAGACCGCATGCTGAGATTCGATATATTTTCTGCAAATTGCTGCTGGCAGATCAATCGCGAGCGCTTTATTTGCCTGAAGCATTGGAAAAAATTATTCGGAAGGTGTGGCGGCGTGTGGGACCATTAGCTGCGTATTACGTTGGTAGACCTATTGCCAGTGTAACGTAGGGGCTAAAATTCTCCGTTTGGAAGGTGACTCGTCAAACGGGCACCCGCGAATGGTTTTGACAGCCGTTCGATGCAAAATCCTGTACGTGGAGAGCAGCACAATATAGACGCGGTAACTCATTTTGTACAGTTAATAATTGGATAATTTGAGTGAACAAGTTTTTCATTTTATTTTTCGGTTTGTACACTATATGCTGGATATAGGATGAAATGAGCTGAAACCTGATGTATTCTAACAAAAAGTTGTCCGAATTTTCCTGATTCTCCGATATGTACTTCTATAAGAATATGAAAAATATTATTACAGGAGGTTTATAAACCTGATTTCGTCGTTCTCCTAAGTTTTCAAACTATACTGAATGCATAATGTATGTAGTTGTTAATAAATACGAAATAGAAATAATAATAAAAAAGAATAACTGAGAATAACTCATGTGTAAATTCAACGTGAAGAGTATGACAGTTGACGTGCCTTAGACATTCATCTTTAGATCTATTTTTTTACAATTTATAACGTGAATGACTCTTTAAATACCGACATCACAACGATTGAGATATTACCACTTATCGATTGAAAATTACAGTTACATACTGAGTCTATGAACAGATGATTACATATTTAGGATGATATGTAACATATACATATGTACATACTACATATATGTACATATATCTAGGTGTGCGGTGCAGGTATTTCTTCCGCCATCGTCAACGTAAAACTTCTGCGCATTAGAAACCTTTAATTTTTATTATAGTAGATATATTGTTCCACACTTTTATTTTGGCTGTATTGACCTAACTGAATATTATTTAGTATTCTGTAAAAAGAAAGATTTCTGGAGACTAAAAGGTTTTCAAGGCTTTTTTAGGTCAACCGTTCTATGTCGACTGGCCACACTTCGCCTATGAGGATGTCAAACGTTTGAAGGGGTGTCACTCAAAAATTCTAGACATGTTGGCATTCATATATGTATGTACATATAAACATACATGAAGACATCTAACCACCTGAAGGACAATTGGGAAAACATTCCTGATTTGGTGGACTAAAGTCACACAGAAGCAAACATCTGCTATGGAGACCATGCTTAACCTGCCCCTCCTTGGATATTTAGGGGGCACATACACTGAAATGCGAAGGAAACTGGAGAATCCAGAATACTTCTGGGGATGCCAGAATAAGTACTGAGATTACAAACCCTGTCTTCGAAATGGACTGTGATACAATGATTCCCAAACTCTACTTTGATAAACCCTTCAAGGTTGTCCTAGCTTGGAATGAGAAATGAGTAAAACAGAAGCCTGGAATCCGAAGCCACATCTGGTACGCAAACGGGACAAAGTGAACGACAAGTTCTGGGACAAGTATATGAGATGAAACCTTGAATCATGAAGAATACACTTATGATGTTAGAGCAATATACCACCATGCAGGAAACGAAAATATTACCAACAGAAATATGTGCCCCAAGGGCATTGGAAAAACAACCAAACGGTCAGCTGATTCATATCCTATCGGACAGTGAGGCAGTCCTAAAAACACTAGCAGCTCATTAGATAACCTCAAAGATAGCTTGGGACTGCCTGAAAAAGCTAAAAACTAAAGTGCGGGGCATAAAGGCATACCAGGCAATGAAGTAAACAACAAGCTGGCAAGAAGAGGCTCTGCAACTCAATTCATTGGACCAGAATCGGGTCTGGCATTAACTAAAACTGCAATACGTGGTGTAGTAGCTGAGCGGATTACAAAAGCACACCAGGTACACTGGAACAATGTTGAAAGGCAGTTACACAGCAAACGGATGATGGGGCAGCCAACCCAGTAATTAGCAGCTGATGTGCTGGCTCTTAACCGAGTACAGCTTAGAACAGTGACAAGTCTGCTAACAGGACACGGCTGTCTAAGGGAATATCTAGAAGACAATTTGGAATCTTTAAAGACAAACCTATCTGCAGATTATGTAATGAGTAGGACCAAACAGCCTACCACAATGTATTTGAATGCGCTGTATTGGTACAACGAGGACTGTCGTTTTTGGAACGAACTAACCAACTAACAGGTCTACCGGTGTAATACAATAGGCCATAGACAGCAGTGTTAAGGGGATGACGCAAAAACCTGATCCGTACCCAGTGTTCAAATCAAATCAATCAAATCAAGATATCTAAAGATTATATACTAAATAATGATTTAACTGGTTTAAATAATGTTATGCTAGATTACATAATATACTTGTCTGTCTCAAAATTTAAAACAACTACAATGTATGTAGTTGAGTTTTTCAGAATGACACCAAATGTGGTAGTTCGTTTAATCGATTTAACAATCCTTCACAAAGCTTCCTTACCTAAATTTGAAACCCTTTTCGTGTTGCCAAGCTGTATTACTGAAATTATAAAAATAAAAAAAGGTACAGATTGTCTGATTGTCTCAAGTATACGAAGACGGTTAGGAGTTTGAGAGTCACCTTGGCGAAATGATTTTGTAAGATCTTTAGTTGCGAATGACTGATGATCACATACGCAAACAATTCCAAAAGACAAAAGAGAGAAGATGGACTGTGGTCCAATGATAGGCCAGCAATTTTTGAATAACATAATATAATATCAATAGATTTAGAAGATGAATTAGGTGAAGGTATGGCTGAAAATATGAACAGATGCCGTATGATAAGATTGACGGAAAACATTTAATAGACTTAATCCAGATAGACAATTGCTCTCTCTCTCTCTCTCTCTCTCTCTCGCTCTCTCTTTCCTGTGGCTTCCCAGTCCGACATCGGATCATGGTCTCTTTCAGGATCTTCCTCCGAGACTCTCTGACTTCCGCTATCCTTTCCTAAAATTTCCATCCAAACAATGTTTTAGTGCTCTCGTCAACAGCTTCTCCCCATCGATCTCTTGGTTTGCATCCTTCTATTAAGAAGTTCTTTCGGTTTATCTTCCCCCTTCCATTCTGATCACATCTATGCATGTATTTTCATGTATATATATCTACATACATAACCTTGACCTTAAAATAAAAAAATAATATGATGGAGATGTATTGTATTGTTTCCAGAATAAATTTCCTATATAATTTAATAGTGAATTATTTAGATATTTTGGTCTACATTTTGATTTAATATTTAGTGGTAGTCCACGGCTTAAATGTCATTCGAAAGTATGAGAAGCCAAAACTTGATAGCGCAATGAAGATTAACATAGCTTCGACTTTATTATCTAGAATTTTTATTAAAAATGTCTAAACTATTTTGAGGACCATTTGGCTGCATCCTATTTTCTTTTGTGGACATCGCACTTCTGCTTCCTTAAAGCTACGTTTCTTGAAACTTCAATTTCCTTCTCTTGATGTGACAGCTGATAGATGTCACATTTACGCCTTTACTACTACAGCTCCAATTTTGCCTAATCTACGCTGGATGCAGCTGTAGTGGCTTCTATCCCCCATTACATTTTTGTTACAAATACCATTTAATTAGCTACAATTTTCTAACTAATATCTAGTAACCTACGCAGTAATTAACAATTGTCGAAGCATTATCGTTACATGCATTAATAAAAAGTAACCATAAATTTAAGATACATTAGATATATCTGTAATAAACTTACTGGTCTATATAAAGAGTAAGAGAGAGATGACAAGTTCATTAAAACTAAGCAGTCTTTCCGCTCAAGTTACGTCATTAGTAGCGCTAAACAACTGAATGTCAGAACAAAACTTCCACGGGGCCCTCTATTAGCAGTCGGATAATTACTTCGTTAGTAAAATTCTTGCTAACTGCCGGTGAAGCGGCACCCATCTTTACGAATTTAATTTAATTAAGACGAGGGCACAAAATCTAAATTCTTGACGTGACTTCTTCTGCTACTGCTACTTCTGCTGCCGGTGGAGCCACACTTCAACGTCTTCTGTTAGCGTCTCGTCATCCAGCGTTGGTTTTGTTATTACGTTTGATGGAAAATCATTAATAAACGATAATGGCGATTCGCGATTCTTTTATTGCTTTTCTGTAAATTACGTAGGTGGACCAATTCGGAGATTTAGACCTCGATGAACAGACGATCAAGTGGGAGCGAAGCATAATTGCATTTTTTTATTTTTCTGTTTTTTTCAAATAATCGTATTTTGACAATGTTCTCAATCTTTTGCAATTAATTTAATACAAGCTAACAGTGCTTCCATGGAGGTACTAAGTGCAGAGTACGTATTCAAGTTTGCTATAATAGATTTCGGAAGCCATGATTTAAACAAGCACAAAATGCTGTTTGACAAGAAAAAAACCCCAATTTACTCCATTGCAATCGTGGCCCAATACAAATATTTTGAATACACAATATTTAACTTATAATTGTTGTGTGTACTTAGATTTTGACCCAAAATTAGTGCCTGCAAAGCAAAGTGCAATGTTACTAATGGGAGAATTTTCTGTTTTTCCTTAGAATTTGCTTGCAAAAAGCAATGAAAGTTATCGTTCTAAACATTTGAACTGTAGATACGTTGCAACAGATTGTCGATAATTATTGGGTAATAGAAAATGCTTCGAAAAGTGATCCTTTCTAGGCTAGTAGTAAGTAGTTTGTGTCGCATTCAACATTGACACTGCAGAATATGAAAAAGAAATAGTATGTGATGAAGACGAAAGGTCAAATTCATATGAAATTGAGAACATCACAAGCTAGCACACTTAAGATGAAATAGAACAAAATCAAGAATAAAATCTTGCGTAAGAAATAGTAATTCTAAATAATTTCGATTTTCAGGTCTTCAAAAGAAATAATTAAACTGTAAAAGCAATTTCCAGTGCTCCAACGATCCTGGAAAACCTGAGAAGCAGCTTGTATTATATCTGGGAGCCAATAAATTGGTGAAAAGATACTTTCCCAAAATGTCGGAGAATAACGACTTCTCATATTCTAGAGTCTATGGTAAAACTCAACAGAAAATTTTCATGAAAGCAATGTTCCCATAAAGTCCATTTAATAGACAAAATCAATACAATATGGGATTAGAATGGTTTATCTACTGGCTATGTCTATGACTTAAATGTATGTGAAGGCAAGAGAGAAAAGACATTCAGTTAGTAGAAAGAATGTGATTCAGAATTAGTTTTTTAGATCCTGTTTGAAATTTCACATTTTGTTCAATAATTTAGACAGGAAAAAAAAACACTGTTTTTGCAATTTCTGCTGAACGTGTTTAATGGTGGTAATCATTTACCAACGGAAGAAAATTGACATAAATCAAATCAAAGATGGTCTTTACACTAAACAAGGTTTGTCGTATCATGTTGTTTGTTTGTCTTTCATAGATGTTTGAAATGGAAAACAAAGTATGATCGGAAAGTATATGCCCTATTTAAGATGACGTCATTTTATTTAAGAATTTATCCCATTTCAATTTTTTACTTATCCTATAATAATATAGGACAAATAAAATAAAATTAAACATAGGATAATAAAATAAAATAAAATAAAAATAGAAAATAATCCTATAATTAACTGAAAAGTAGTAAAATATTCTTGCCAAATGTCAAAATAGAATGTACAAAAAAAAAGAAGCTGCACAAAACTCAGTCACACCGGAAAAATCAGCATAAAATCCTCAGAATGGCATACTTAATCAAATTTTCAAACTTGAAAGTGTGACGGCCAAGTTTGCTGGGTTGATAAGAATTTAATGTACGCAAAGATCAGTAGAGTAAGTTTGCAAAACTCCTAAATATAAAGCGATAACTTTTTTAGGAGGTTTATTATAAGGTTACACATGCTATTTTAGATAGTCAGTTACACGTTTTATAGGTTCCAATAAAACAAGATTAAGCAAAAAAGAAAAAAAAACCTGAAATTTTGTACCAACCACAGTACCGTTCGTGTAATAGTTGTAGAACCACATGCACATAGGAATGAACACTGGCATAAGTAAAAAATAAATTAAAATGCCTATACGAATTTATATTACAGTCTGTATGAAGAACTACAATACAGGAGTTTGAAGACTTTTGGTGATGTTTGGATTACGAAAAAAATTCTGAACAGTCGTAATTTGGAAGTTATACCTAAAATATGTCCTTCTAGTGTGGATGTCAGAAACACTATTGTTTCATTTAAGAAATTAGTTCTTTAGATTTAATCTTATCAATATTAGTTGATTAAGTATGAACACCCTTAAAACCCTGAAATTTTTTACCATGTCATAATATTTAAAACTTGCTGCAACTTGTCTTGTCAGAACACTTCTTTTTGATCTTTACGTTAAAGATTTAGTTTAACTCTAAACAAGAGTCTTACAAAATCATAGTTAACATGGGACCAATTGAATTTAGAAATAGGAAAATCAAATAAAAGTAGCTCTGAAATAATAAAGTATGTATTAATATGTGTGTAACATATTTTGTAATTCGAAGATGACAAGAAACACACTAATATGTAATTGGTAAACATATACTTTTGAAAAGATAAATTGTTCTTTTTACTGTTTCTGAAATAATATCTTTCATGCTTTTAGGCAAAAACTCTTAACACATCCAGTTTATTGTCTACATATTTTAGGTTGAAAAGCACTATGGAAATAAATGAAAATGTAGATATATCACAAGAGAAAAAGCTGCTGAGTTTTTTTAAACGTCAAACGTCACATAGAAGCACTTCCTGCCCACACCATGAATCTTCAAAGAAGGAACAGAAAAACAGAATTTCTGGACGATATGCCCCCTGGCTCGCAAATTTATATGTCCAAAAAATCAGCTTAGGTACATCAACCATGACCTTTTCCTAGAATGGTTGTAATATCATTTCTGTCCTAGAAAATCGGCTGAAAGTGTTTGCTAATTTAAGATGGATATGCTTCGTATATCAATAATTTTGATGTTCTGGACTTTGGTGAAAAAGGCTGGTAGCAAATCTCTCAAAATTACGCTACAATCAAGCTTGTTACTTGTTCTTGAAATTGAAAGAAGACTGCAGAATCACTATGCTCAACTTTGGTAAACTGATTCACGATGCTTGGGGAAAGAAAGCATTAATTCAGAACGCCGTTTCTGGCTTCAGGGTCACCGATAAGACAATACAAAAATAGGTATCCAAAAAATATTTGACGTGACATTTTTTAGGGATCTCTCCGTACAACCCAGCCGTTATCCCAGACTATGCTATCACTGAACAATCTCGCGCAGAACTGTCTCAGCAAAATCAACAAGAAAATGGAAACGAATAAGGTATTATTTTAGCAGCAGTATGAAAATGATATGAGTAGGTATTGTGACCAGACTTTGAAACGAAATAGGTTCTGTGAATGCATCGAGGGAGACTACTCGTTTCAATAGTAATTTTGAAGTTTCTAGGAACAAATCTGAAACCAATAACAACGTTGAAACACTCTCTTTAAAAAAATTGCCCCTCTTCCACAGAAAATTGAAATGGCAAAGCGGAAAGCAAGAAAAGCAGCCGAACTTCTAATTTCCCCAGAGAATTTGGAGAAGCGGAAAATACTGAGTATTAAAAAAAGAAGAAAGTATGAGCAATCTTGTAGTAAGACGGTGCAATCCAGACCAGGTCCGGCAAAAGAAGACGGGAACAAGGAAGCGTCGAAATGTGGAAAGCAGGTTAGAGAATCTGGATGATATTTGTAAGGGCTGCAGCGATGAGTAGGGTAAATCGAGGAGAGATGACGCGGTGACTGTTTCTGCAAAGCAGATGTCAATACAGTAACTTTAGTGACACTGCTCAATTCAATTTGCACTACCGACAAATTGTATGTGTTAGCAGTTCACTGTGAATTGGGGAAGTGGCCGCATTTATACAAATTTATTGTAAAAATCTTGAAAAGTTGTGTATCATCCAGAATCGAACACAATATAGGTATGGTAGAATGAAAGTATATTATGTTATTAAGCTTTTTGTTATAGCTGATAAACGTTTATTATTTCTTATCCTCATTGTGCAGGATTGCAGCAAATAGATTCATAAATATTCTACCCGTGGTATTGAAAAGAACGTTTCTGAGTGCCCCACAAACAAAGTTTACTAAAATTCAAAACAGCATCGATTATAAGATCATCAAAATTTATAATCACATTCCTAAGCACATTAAAGAACTCCCGTTAACGCAATTTAAAAGCACACTGAAGCGCTACTTAGTACAGAATACTTTGTATTCTTTGAATGAATATTTTAATATTAAGTTTTAAAATTGTGGTCCATGTATTTTTTGTCATACATTTCTGTTATGCCTATGTGCTTTACGTATTGTAATTTTAATTGACATATTATTTTACTGACGTATTCTACACTATTGTTGTTTATAGAATAAATGGCTATTATTATTATTATTATTAAAAATCTGATGCGTCGTCTCTCCTTATATCTACTGTAAGGTTGAGTTGACGCATTTGTGTATAATTGAAATGTTGCATCTGAATACATCGGAAAATGGGATTATTTTATTTTGTTTGGCGATTGACACTATTTAGTTTTTATAACACTAATAAAAGGAATAAAGGATTGTATTATCAAACTTGCAAATCGTTTTTAAGAACAAATCAAGAAGGCGCAGAAGGCCGTCAAGAACTACATAGAAAGCAAAAGAAGAAGCAGCAACGTACTTATGAATCTTCTGACAATGCAGAGAATGACCATGATATTGTTTATGGTGATTCTTCAAACTCCGAGAATGAGTTAGACTTGTAAGATGTCGAGAACCCTATACCAAAACAGACAAGTTCAGCGCGGATATGTCACAAGTTTAGGGATTACTGTGATTTCTGTGGAAGGAAGCAAATAGATTACTAATAGTTTTAGACACATTTATTTCATGAACAGTGTAATATAGTTAGTCTCATTTATAATGTAGGTATTATAACTTAATGAAGTGCTTTTTGACAGTCCGAATTTATTTTCATTGTAATTTCATACAATTGTAATTTCCAAGAAAGTGCGTCATCTCTCCGCGATTTACCCTACAATGCCAGAAAGAAGGGAGAAGACTAGCTAGATACAATGCATATACCGGCATGCTTGGTTACATGAGGGATGCTCTAAATACATAAATATTTGTCAACTTTGTGGTAAAATATTAGGTATTAATGACTAAATGAAACGTTCGGTAAATCTCCTATCACTTGTTGGCATCTCTCTTCTACTATGGAGGAGAGACGCCAATACGTAATGTTTCGAACAAATTGTGGTAATTTTTGCAATGCAGTTATTTAAGAAATATTTTTCATTTTTTACAGTTGCTAAGAGTATATTCTTTCGTTATAATTTAAAACATTCAATAAAGATTAAGTTCTACGCTCTCTTTTCATATTAACAAAAAAATCATGACCATCTATCCTCGGTTTACCCTATAGGTAAATGCAAATGTAAAAAAAAATAAGTTCCTTTAGGTATTTGATTTTTAAATAGGTAGACAGGGGAGACTGGGGACTAACGTAATACTTTTGGGCATGGTAACTTTACTTGCATTGTTCACGTAGAATAAAAAGGTGTCATTTCCGTGCCATATGAAAAAATAGTAAATTTGAAACTTCGAAGTTATGAATTCGAGATTTTTTTTAATTGTCTACCTTGGTAAGACTTGAGACCTGTATCAACCCTCTCGTATTTAATTTTGAAAAAGATATTTTGCTAAAACTTGCATTTCAGTCATGTTGGAACAATATAGGCACCTTTATTACAGATGCCGTTTAAATAGAAATCGAAAGGGCGCCATCCCGTTTCGCTCTCAGTTCTAAAAAGGGCTTAAGAGGTTATCAGTGATGGTGGAAAAATAAGATCTACTGCACGAAAATATGACATAGATAAAATGACTCTTTCAAGATATGTTCAGAAGTATAAAAATAATCAAAGCACAAAGTTTTTGCCTAAATTTAATACTTGCCAAATATTCAAAAATGAAGATTTGCAGATTATATTGTTGAGGCCGCAAATTTTAATTACGGTTTAACACCGCAACAAACACAAAAATTTGTATTTTAATTTGCCACAGAATATAATAAAAACATTCTTCAGAATTGGATAGAGACATCTTACTAAAGACTGGCTAAGGGGATTTTTTTCACGTCATCCACAGTTGTCATTAAGAAAACCTGAAGCTACAAGCTTAACTAGATCGACGTCATTTAATACTCACAATGTAAAATTATTTTTTGAACATTTACGTAATGTTCTTGAGCGTGAAAATTTTGGACCTGAATCTATCTAGAGTGTAGATGAAACCGGGGTTACGACTGCCCACAGGCCACAAAAAATTATTGCTAGAACAGGACAAAAGCAACTTTCAAAGGTGCAGAACGAGGAACACTTGTAACAATCTGCTGCACCAAATCGAAGACGTTGAAAATTCAGAATTACTTGAACTCACCACTCCAAAAACTTTAGAGGCAGATAGTTGTAACTCACCATCTGTTGAATCGCTTAAATCAACTTTGACAACAACTCCACAAGAAGTACGACCCTATCCCAAAGCAACACCTCGAAACAAAAAGCAGAAAGAAAACCTAGCAAGTCCAGAATTGTGACAGATACACCTGAAAAATTAGCATTAGAGGAGGAATATAAAACTTGACAAAATAAAACAAAACTGGAACCCACAATAGATGCTACAGCACAGAATTTCAGAATTTGAAATTAAGATCACAACCAAGTCAAGCCCCAAGAAAGACCATATGCACGAATCATGATTCAAGTGATGAAGAAAATGACTACAATGACGAAAATATATCGAATATATATCGACGAAAATGTATCTAAAACTAAAAAGATGTTCCACTATGAACTATCTATGCCATCAATTATTATAAATACATCTTTGTTACACTTGGTTATATGTATCAACCCTCCCTCTCACTGTCTCAAGCCTCCCATACGCAGGGAGGCTTGAGACATATTGTATGCATAAGAAAAAAAATACCTATTAAAAAAAACTAATACTTTTCGAGCCGTAAACTCGTATCAATCCTCCCCAGTCTCCCCTACAAGAAAATAGATAGTTTTTGAAGTTAAAGAAAAATGTACCTACTATCAACAAATAGTATATTTTTGGATTAAACAGAGATATCATCGTCAATACTGACAGATATCTCAACATATCTCAATAAGAAGAGAATTGTAGCATTATATAGGTACTCAAGGGAGAATGCTACAGATATTCCTGCGAAGGGACTCAAACAGTTCCTTGATAAATTGCCACCGTTTTAATCAGCCTTCTTATCACCAGATTTTAGAATAGGTACTACTACTCTTCAAATTTAGGTAATTGAAAATCAGATTGTTAAATCATGCAATATATGATATTTAAAATATTTATTTAATATAATTTATATCTGATTAGATATATTAGTGTAAGTTTATTCTTCATTTAATTATCATAATTAATACTAGGTAAGTAGTACGAAAATATTTCTCTTGTCAACGTCGTAACAATCATTTCCATTAAATAATTTCAATGGAAGAAAAAAAACAACTAAGATAATCATAATTTCAACATATAGGTGGTATACTTACCTATGAAATGGCGAAACAATATCAATTTGTAAAAGTGCCACGATTTCTCGCCTTTCACTAAAACAACTTGTTTCGATAATTCATCAGTCTCGTGAGAGAACAAAATTCATTCATTATTTTCTACGAGATCGCGCCTGGGCTTTGTTAGTAACGAATTTGACTGACACTAAATACAGTATAACGTCGAATACCATATACAATAAACCGAGGTCATTATATTTCGGCAGCACCTTTACTATTTCTAATATTAAAAATGTACGATATATATATACTAATACAAGCGTAGGTATATAAAAAAAGCATAGAAGTTTCAAACGCACGGCTCGTTCTTTCATTCATTCATCTGTTTGGGAAACAGTCGGCAGCCATTAGTGGGCGGCCCACGATCGGCCAATCACGTCGTGCGACTACAGCGAACCCAATCGGTGAACCATCGCAACTAACATTCAACTCAGAGGCGCTCTCAGATGTTTTGTATGCAGTTGCGGGTATAATTAGTGGGCTGCGCTTACCCTATTCTGTATGATTTATAATAGTTGGCTGTGTACGGCGCTTTTGTTCCGAGGCGTCCGAAACTTGGATTAATCCCCGCGAAACACAACGTCTTGTGTATAGGAATCAAAGACGTCTCCCTGTGTGTGCGCGATGATGCTTCTCCGTTCCTTGTTTTTGTTTCGTTTTCGTACTTCAGTCGGGGATATCCTCGTGGGAACATAATGAAATGGCGCATATTACGAGAATCGATTTGCGTGTTTTTCCTCTATTTCTTGTCCAATTTTTTTCATCTTTCTTTGGACCAGCTCTTGCGAATAAATTAGATGGAATAAGTATTTTGTTCTGCTTTGAGTCGGTATTAAATACATTAAGTGAATTACAAATTGAATCACTTAAATGCTAGCCAGACAAAATATTTTGTAATGGTTTTATTTTCTACTTTGTAAAATTAAAAAAGTTTTAATTTTGTGAAAATAATGATAATTTTATGATGACAGTTTTGAGGTTATGTTTCAGACTAATTGAGTGAACACCTCTGATATATTACAACATCAATTGCAACTTTACCAAAAAGTTTTTAAAATGTGGAATGGTATTGACAAATTTATGCTTTTATTGTTGGCTAGACTTACGAAGCATATAGGTAAAGAGAGTGCTGCATGAGAACTTTATTTACTAGATCAGACGATTATAATTTTCCTAAGTTTAAAAAAAATGCATCTTCAGTTGTCAACCTTATTTCAACATGTACCTACATATATGGCTATTCTTTGAGCCTGATAAGTACACTTCTACCTATTTGTTTTGCATAATGGATCTTTTCGAAAATGTTGTAGTTAAACTGCAGAAACAATTTTTGCAGATGGAATACGTAGAGGTTTTTTAATATTAACGAATTCGATATTGATTTTTCTAACGCAAAAAAGAAGAAGCTCAGTTGACAAAGTTTACATACATGTAGATACAAAATTGCTAGCTCTATCTCTTGTGAGCGTCTCCAGTTTCCGAATAGAATTGCTCTTGACGAATGTAAACACGATGGTCGTTGGACTATTTTGTAAAAAGATGTAAAAATGCAACTTGCACAACATATAGGTATTAAAACCTTTGGGCATCACCATAAAAAAGTTGGCTTGCGTACCTAATACTTAGTAGAAAGAAATGGAATTATTCATAATTTTAGTAATAGAAAAAGGACGAGTGGTATATGGAGGAATTACTAGGACATCATATATCCCTCTACCACAAGTGTGGGATAGGTTAAGTCTAGATGCTATACACGAACTCTCTCCATGCTTTTTTGTTTACCACTAGTCTAGTTGCTTCAGTCCAAGTACCTACCTACAGGTAATTTGTTTCTCCTTTAAAATTGTGGCCATTTCTTTATCCCATGTTTGCCTTGGTCTTCCTCTGCTTCTTTTAGTTTAAATTCTGCATTGTCATACCTGTTTGACTTTCCGTGAGTTACTCAATCTTTGCAGGTGCCCCCACCAGTCTAACTGTCTTTTCTTTATGAGGTCTATGATCGCTTCTATTTCCAGTTTTTGCTGTATTAGGTCATTTCTTATTTTATCTCTTCTAGTAACCTTCTTCACCTTTCTTTGATGTTTCATTTCGGTTGCCTGTATTTTACTTTTCTCTCTTTCATCCAGTACCTACCCATGTCTCACAACCGTCCGCTAATACAGGTCTATATATTGTTCCAAACACGCTCATCTTGGAATTCTTACTAATTTCTTTTCTATTTAAAAAGCTTTTATTCGGTGAATGGGAAGCACTTAATCGCCTTGTCAACCCTTCTATTGATTTCTATGTTATGTTTTCCACTTTCTTCAATAACAACCCCTAAGTACAGAAACTGGTAAACTTGCTCCAATTTTTTATTTTCGAGGTAAATGCTAATATTTTCAGGGCCATTACTTTAGTTCTTTTTATATTTATTTTCAGTTCACATTTTCCAAGTTCTTCATTTCATCTTATTAACATTCTCTTGTAGGTCATTTGCCGATTTAACTATAATAACGAGGTCATCGGCAAAGGCGCATTCGCATATTTTCACTTGTTCTAGGTTTCTGTATCTTACAAAATGATCATTAGCTCCTCTTTTAATATTCTCAATAATTTCGTCTAGAAGAATAATGAACAGGATAGGGCTTAAGCTTCCTCCCCATCTAAGTCCATTTGTAGCTAAAAAAGCTTCCGATCTCATGTTCTGGGTGACCAGGGTTGTCTTGTACAAGCTTTTGATACTTCTTGTTACTTTTTTATCAGCTAATCGTTTATTCAGCACTTCCAATACTCTTTCCGTCTTACTTTATCGAATGCTTTTTTATAGATCTATAAAGGCTATATAACAATTCCTATTTTTCTCTTTCTTCTTCTTAATTATTTCCTGTATAAATATATGATCCTGTACTCCTCTTCCTTTGCGAAAACCACTCTGTCCTTCTGATAGTGTTGGTTCTATAAGTGCTTGAAGCTTGTTATCTAAGATTTGTTCATATTTAGTATTATTTTGCCAATTTCCCAGTCTTTCGGTATTGCCTCGTCCTTCGGAGAAGTTACTAATTTCTGAAGATTCTTCAAACTTTATCTATAGCAGCTAGCGGATATAATAGGAAAAAATCTTAAAGAATTGTGGAGAATTTGGTTTTACTCTAAATGATGTTTGTAATATGCACGAAAAGGGATTATTTAGTGTTCAAAAGGAATCCTTATAACAGCATTATATCCATACAAGTTTTCCATTTGTCTTTTGAAGACTGTGCGCCAAATTAGTTCAAATGAATAGTTACAGGGAGCGATGACATTTGTACATATGTACATATATATACATACTGCCACCTAAGAGAGTTGCCTTTTAACAAAACTGAGCGGCTTGTCTAACGATTGTAATCCCTCCAATAAAAACAAAGTTAGTTTAGAAAGTAATAGTTCTATAAGTAGTGTGACAAGTGAAGATTTTAAAATCAACTCGAATATTGATGACTTGTTGAATTCATGCTGACAGTGATAGATTTTATGAAATCTCCAGTATTAGTCATGGCAACATTCCGTAAACGTCGTACTTAAACTTTAGTACTTAATTTTTTTACTGTGTCCTTTTTTATTGTATTTACTCATATAGTATTTAATAAATAACATTAATGAAGCCGAGCTCGATGGTTAATATTCGTATAAGCCAACGTTCTTCATATATGTATGACTGGAGATGCATGTCTTCGGCCTCCCTATTCGCCTACTTTACAACATGATAGAATGTGGAATATGCTGATATAATTTTCTTTTTTAATTTAATCGAGCGATAGAGTTTTCTTTTGGACGAAGTCAGGGACATTCTAGGCTTGCGTGACCAGTATTTCGAAAATTTGAATGAACTATTCTCCAAAGAGAAATTTTGTATTTTCATATTAACTGGTTTGTGGAGGGAGAGCTGGCAACATGGATTGTTGTTTGGATGTTGAAATTGCTATAACTTAGTTAATAAGGAAGCACAAGATTTTATAAAATGATAACGTATACGAAATTTCTGTGGTGGTGGTATTGGAATGCGCTTGATTGGCCAAGATATGCAAAAAATTTATAACATATTAAAAATTTCAAAATATTGGAGTTGCGGTGATAGGATTCTGGTTCAGTTTCCAAAATACACACTTACATCCATTCTAACCTTAAGACGGTTTTTTTAAATAATGGGAACCTGCTTCCGTGAAGATATTGCGAAATGGCTACGTGTAAATCTTGGATAACCGGTATTCCACGACATTATGAGACGTTTCGTAAATACAGCCTACTCAAGAATTACTTTCATAGTAACAATTAAAAATGGTTTTGAAGCAGCAAATATCTAGGAGGAAAATGGAATGGCATTTTGTTTTGCCAAAAGTTTAGCAATTACAATTGGAACCAATTCACCTCATCACTCTTGGCTTTTTCAACCTTAGGTTTAATAAGGTTTTTGGTTGTTATACACAGATTTTGCCAGGAAAGGTTGCACAATGCCTTAACTCGATAACTCTTGCAGGAAAAATCATTATACCTATATTTTCTTTGATTCCTTTTCTAAACCTCTAAATTGATCTAAGTTGTCTTTATTATGAAGCTGAGTTCAAAATTCTATGCAATGACAATAAAGATCAAAATTGTTTCCATTTTTCAGAATAATCTGTTAAAATGTCGATGTATTCCGGCCAGTTGAAGTCCAATTTCTCTGCATTGAACTATGAAACTTAAGTTAAAAAACTTTTGTATGTCTGCTGAAAGTGATTGATCGTCAATGTGCTTTTTCAGAAAAAGTTGCTACGTTTTGGTGATTAGTTGAATGAGGAAGTTATTCATGAATCTTATTCGAATTGCTTGACAGTATAATGTAGTATGCGCATGTAATACCTAATTTAATTTTTCGAGAATGACTTGAGGCGAATTCTTCTCGTATTTCCAAAAATAACAGCTCTTAGGTCTCTTGATGGTAAGGTGGTAGGATCCTTACTCAGGCATTAGTGGTTGTTATTGTTTCGAATGTCTATACCTATCCTTTTGTTACTTTTGGTCAACACTACCATTACGCGTTTCTGAAATATGATTACGACCTCCACTTTCTCCGACGTATCCAAAACAACCGCTGTTTGAAACTAAACTATATTGTTTTTTTGCAAAGTGTTAGTATTGGGACAAATTTTAAACTCCCACCAAGTGATCAATAATGAAAAACTAAAGTAGGACTTTAGACCAAATTTCAGTATTATGACCTGTTAACCCAAAAACTTGAAACTTGACAATTGATGATGCTGGGAAGACAATTTGTTGGTGCTCATTACATTTTGTATTACAGTATAAAGTATAGGGGATACCCACCTACTATTAGATACTTAGTATATGTATATCTATGCATTTCATCTGTATACATACATAATTTTAATTAATGTAATTGTAGAAATAAGAACTAATTGTAAGTTAGTTTATTTAGGTGTTATGCGTTGCTCTGTGTATTTATTTTTGTAATTTTGTTTTGTGAGATTTCCTTTACAATACTGTCATCTTTTTTAGACAGAAAAAACTACTAGGAGCTTGTAAAAAAATACAAGCCCGAAAGCAGAGTAAAAACAGACGATTATTACCTGTATCCTGTCTTCCGGAAGGTCTGTCTTCAAGCTCAGCATCTCTCTGGCGTACACGTCCGGGTAATGAGCGTCCTTGAAGGCCTTTTCCAATTCCTCGAGTTGGTAGCTCGTGAAAATCGTCCTGCCACACACCCACCAAGGGTAGTTAAATATGTTACACACCAACACTACGCGTATAAAACTTTTGTTTTCTCGAAACGGATATTTCCTCTACAAGAAAATGGCACATAATAATGTATGAGTGCCTGCAGTTAGCTGTAAAGATTATCAAAACGAATTTTCATTCTTGTTTTGAAGAGATAATCAAGTTTATATTCGAAAAAGAAAATGTATGAGATATTCGATATTAAGTTTGGTAAAGATCTAATGATTTCAATCGTTAATTTTACTTTAGTGTTCTGAATTTTAATTGGATTGAAATATTGCCGATAAGCTTTAAGTAAAATGCTACTGATTGGACAAAATTATATTAGTAGTTTCTCATTAGCTAATAGGATTTGCTCACTTTCATCTTTTGCACATTTAAATTTTGCTTAACTGAATTTCGTAGGCGAAATGAATAGTTACCTATGACGTCGCTTCTTCTTTTTCTTTTTACTGAAACCACCTAATCCGTCCGACACTTGAAAGTCTTTGGAATTATCTAACTGGCCTGAAACAAAAAAAATTGTGTCAGGACAACAGAGGATGTATTTTACCTTTGAGAGTATATGATTTTCCTGTTAACTTAATAATTCTTAAATGCGAAATGTTGTGCTAAAGGCTACTATTGCATATACAGCATATAATTTAGAAAATAGAAAAAAAAGCATTAGAAAAAAATTATTATGTTGGATGTCTCGGAAAAGTCCAATAAAAATGTCAAAACTGGAACTGAGGTGTAAGAAAATAATTCTATTTTTTGACTGTCCACCATCCTTGGACAGGTGTATTTAAGGATGATGAACTATAATGTGTTACTTTTTTCCATTTTTCCTTTATATCTTAAAAACTGTGTGTTGTATGTAAAGAATCAATTCTGTATGGATTACTAAAAATATATATATAGAGGAATCAAAAATTATTGGCATTTCCTCTTTAATTCGAAACTGTTCTTTTAAAGGGGTTTTTGTCTGTATCTACAACATGGTAAGGTTTCCATTCAGCTGACCATTCAATGCTTTGTTTTCACAATTTGTTGGTGTTAAAAATTGTTATCGGGAGCTCAATTTTCGGGTACATTCATGATGGCTATACAGTCTGTTATAACAAGTTGAAAATATATGTAGTCCCTCTAGGAACATTGGGAAGTAGAATTGCCAGAATTACGTCGGTGAAAACAATTTAGCATCTCCTTTTTTCCGTTTGGTTTTGAGGAACAAATATTGTCACCATAGTAGAAGAACAATTGATAAAGCGACATATTCTGTTTTGTTTCTATTAGAGCAGCAATTGGATTAGTATCCAATATTTCAAGATCATAGAATCAAGAATCACTGGTAGTGATCGTATCTTTAATTCTTGGAACTTTGACAATGTAAAAACAAAATTTTAGTGATGTCTTTGAAAATACTGTAAAGGGAGTGTTTACACGTTTGTGAAGTTAATGGGGTCTTCAGAGATTAAGATGCTGATTGGTCTTCTGCTCAGCTCAATATTGGGTTCGGTGTTATTCAATATTTAAAAACAATTTTCCTGGTTTCGGTCTCTAACTCGACTGCAATTCTAGAATATCATTTAAAATGAAATTTGATCAATATCTACATATGCCTGTTGATTTTACACACATACATATATTGTGGAACTAAAGAAGTTCACATACATATGTCGTTGTGGCTGCAGTAGCTGTGGATCAATTTTTGCCTTTTCCAAAAACGAATTGCGGCTTTATGCTGAAATCTCTAACTGTTTTCAACACTTAGAACAAGATTGGGTAACTTCAAACAAGTCAAGGATATACATAAATCCTAACTCGAAATAAAGATAAATATATTAACGTCTCTTTCTTCCTTGATGTAAGAGATAATAATTTTTAAACATATTGACCAAAATAATACACTTGCACTTAAACGAGTCAACAATAGGGATACCTAATTTTTA